>PVJA010001967.1:0-41592 GCA_004027025.1 Myocastor coypus | reverse complement strand
TATTCCAAAAGCTGTGTGGATTGATCTTCACCCAAATGGTCAGTCTCATCTATAATTCAAGTTCCTGAAACTGAAAACTCACTTTTTCCTCAGAGGTACTATCTTAACTATATTAGGAAATGGCTCTGTTATGTTCAAGTGGTATTCCTAGGCAGGAACCTGAGAATTGCTCAAAAACTGTCTCCTGCAAGATTACACATCCAAAAGGTTCCCTTAAAATCCTTTGAAACCATTGTCTTTGCTTTGTTTCTGTTGATTCTGTTTCTTGGCCTTATGTTTGGTCCACTCGTTTTTTACATGTCATTTCTCTGTCCTTGACTGGTGTAACAAGTCTCCGAAGAGCCCAGAAGATAGCTTCATGGACTAAGCACCTACTCAGGCAATTGCTGGGCGCAGGGTTCAATCCCTGGCATAACATGCCCTGCCCGCCCTGTCCACCCTGCCCCTGGGAATGCTAAGCCAGGCATGAGGGCACATGGCTGTAATTGCAGCACAGGGGAGGCTGAAAACAGGAGGATCACTTAGTCTGAGCTGCACAGTGATACCCTGTACCAAATAAATAACCCACAAAACTGAGATGATGCCTCCAAGAGTGATTCCTAATCTATAATTTCTTTGACTTCTTTGTGCTGATTCTTTCAAGTTATATCTGTAAATATCCCAAGCTATATAGATCTGTCTGAGATTGTGCCAGGCTAAAATGTACTCATTAAGCAGCCTTTGGATGGAAAGAATTTGTGTACCCCAAAATGTTAATGTATTATTTACATAGCTCCCAATAAATTGTAAACTCACTCTTTCCTCAGTGCTTATCAGTTGATTCTTAGTAATTGTGTTTAATGAAAACTTTACTTCATAAATGAAGCAGTCCTAGTCCAAAATCCAAAACTTAAAATGTTCTAAAATCTCCCCAACACTCAGGAAATAATAATAATAAGAAAAACCCTGAAAAATTTAAAAGTATGAATATGTGCTCAAAGTTTTGGGTTTCTCACTTGCCTGGAAAGCGTAGGGTCCTGAGTTCACTCCCTGGTACCACCAAAAAAAATAAATAAATAAAGTTTTGGGCTTCTGATTAGGAATCCTCAAAAGATAAGATCTATGCAAATATTCCCAGATCTGAAACTTCTTGGTCTGAAGCATTTCAGGTAAGAGTTACTTAATTAACCTATGTGTTAATGTGATAAAGACAAATTGCCAAAGATGGCTCACTATTTGGGGCCACAGTGCACCTCAGGTTTCCCATCCAGCAGAAGGAACTCTCCTGCCACCATGGATTTCTTGCTCTCTGTTCTAAATACAATAGGAAAAAAAGCTGTGGGCTCTTCCTCAGGGGAGTAGTGGATTGTTAATTGTTGATCAGCTTGCTACACCCAGCAGAGTTAAACTAGCAGGGTGCTAGGTGTGGGAGGCCCACCTGAGGATTGTTGCCAACTATAGCAGAAGAGGCAGAACCAGAGAAGAAAGTGAGGCTGTTATTAGGAAAGCTTTGGAGAAGTTGTTGGAGACTGCTGGGTTCTTTTGGACTTTTCTGCTGGGGGACCTTGTCATGCTGGCTCTCTTGGTGAACTTAGTTCTTGTCAAAGGAGTTTGAAGCCTCATTGTTGCTGAGGATGGCTATAATTCCTTTTGGGGTGCTCTGAGCATCACTGTGAGCATCACTTCCTGGTTCTGTAGTATGCCGTTCTGGAGAAGCTTGTCACACTGGCTTTCCTGATCGGAACTCAGCTTTCCTCATTACTGGAGGAGCTTAGGACCTCTCTGTTGCTGAGGGTGCCTGAGCTATTTTTCAGGGGAGCTCTGGTCCTTACCCAGTGCAGATCCTTCAGCTGCTGGCACAGGTCTTTTATCCCACTGGTGCAGACTTAACTACCACTACTGAGATTTGGGCCTTCTCTGTACAGATCATGAAACTGACCTGCATGAGACATTGTTATGGGCTCTAAGCCTCCTGTTGGACTTGTGGGGACATTGTGATGGACTTTAGGTCTTCAGCTGGTCTCATGTAGGACATAGGGGATCCAAGCCCTTAGCTGGGTTCTTTGGTCTTTAGTGTGTTGATAGATTTCCAGCAGTCGTGGTGTGTGATTCTTTGGGTGATTCATTATAACCTATACTTAAAAAATACGTGTTCTGTATTGTACCGTTCACCTTGCAAAAGCCCCAAACCATCACATGTACTTTACCTAATGTTAGGGGTATATTTGCATTTTTTTCCCTGGGACTACTTAAAATATCAGAACAAGCTGGGTGTGGTGGCGCATGCCTGTAATCCCAGCACTTGGGAGGCTGAGGCAGGAGGATCAGTGTGAGTTCGAGACCAGCCTCGGCTACAAAAGTGTTCTCAAAGCCAACCTGAACTGCATAGTGAGACCCTGTCTCAAAAAATCAAAAAAAAAAAAAGAAAGAAAGAAAGAAAGAAAATACCAGAACAGGGCTGGGGAGATAGTACAGTAGAATAAACGTTTGACTGGCAAGCATGAGGGCCTAAGTTCAATCCCTGGTTCCAAAAGAAAAGAAAGAAAATACCAGAACATTCTAGAGGATAGAGGTATTATAGTGAATGAACCTATGGTAATACAAAGCTCCCTGAGAACAAATATTTTATCTCAGCATTCAAAATTCACTGAGGCATCATCTTGTTTTAGGGTGGTCTTCGAATTACCCTCTACAGTCCCTTCTCTCTGGTTATCAGTGCAGCAATCTTGATGAGCACACGTCCTATGGAGAAACAGGTGTCCCAGTTCCCCCTTTTGGATGCACCTTCTCTTCTGGTAAGCTTGTCTAGAAGTAATTATTTCTGCTTAGAAGGAAAACATACTGGAGTATCTTCCTTTGAAAGAAATAAGAGCTAATGTTACGATTTTTCTAGTAACAATTCTCCTGAGAACTAGACTTTTTAAATTTCTATATATAATTAGCATAATCATGTATTTTCTGTAGCATGATTATAACACTCTTTTTTTCTTTTTTCTTTTGAGACAGGGTCTCACTGTTTAGCTCAGTCTGGTCTTGAGCTCACTTTGTAGCCCAGGCTGGTTTTGAACTTGAAACAATCCTCTTACCTTAGCATTTCTAAGTGCTGGGATTACAGGCCTGTGCTACCAGGCCCAGCTAACTTTATTTGAACCAGTTTTTGGAAAGGGTCATAGAGGCTCTGCTACCATGAAAACAATTTTGCCTAGTAGACACTGCTTTTGATCTGGCTAAATACATGTAATTTTTGTTCAGTGGGAATATTTAGACAGAAGTCTTTATTCTTACCTTTAGTGGTTTTAAGAGTAGAAAAGCAAAAGGTTTTGAAATTTTAAAACAGCCTGTTGGCTGCCAGTATCATGTGCTTTTATTTGCTGCTACCAGCTAGTTCATTCTTAAGTGCCACTCTTGATTTAGTCCTTCTAAATAGAAGAATATCTGAAAGTAATTTTGATAAAGGTTTTGAGTCATTTAATTCCTTTATACTGGCTTAAAAATGTTTGCATTGCTTTTTTATATTCTTTCCTTCTTCAGCTCCCAGTATGGAGCATATATTAGCAGTTGCCAATGAAGAAGGCTTTGTAAGATTATATAATACGGAAACACAGACTAGCAGAAAGAAGTGCTTCAAAGGTAAGTTTAGATCTACAATATTTGCTTTAACATTTTTAATTCATAAAGCCGCAAGTAAAAGTTATTATTGGAATATACTTAGTGATAAGGGACTATGTTCAAAGTAAATGGTGGCCTGCCTACCTGACAATAACTATTAACTATGACAAAACCTTTTCTAGACCTTTTGAGAAAAGCACATTTTAGAATTAAAAGTAGTTCTTTTATTTATTTTTTAAAACCCACTTATTTCAAAAAGATAAATCTTTTACAGGGTCTGGAGTTTGATCCCCAGCTTGCTGGCCCTGCCTCTGGGGTGTGCTGAGGCAGCATTTGAGACCGGGCATGGTGGCGCATGCCTGTAATCCCAGTGCTTGGGAAGCTGAACACGAGAATCGCTACCAGTCCAGTCTGTGTAGTGAGACCCTGTAGACCCTATACTGTACTAAATATAATATATACATATATGTCACTTAAAGTGCTTAGAAGGTTAATGCTTTACATATTGATAAACTATCTTCTATGTATACAGCAATGTGCTGCTGTCCTTAATCTGACAATTTGGAACCAATAAGTTCAACGTTGAAAGAATAAAAACAAAGACTATAAATGATATAAAAGTACAGAAACAGGCTGGGAAAGTATAAAATTAGGATTTTTCTTGAAAATGGAATATTTAGGCTGAACGATAGTATTTAGCTCAATGGGATTTGAAAAGGATATTTTAAGTATAAGGAAAAGCATTAGCTTTCGTAGAGATAGGAAAGCATAGACTCTAAGAAGGAAATGGAGATTGGTCCATTTTGGGTGGAGCAAGATACATGGTGAGGGCTCAGAGAAAGGACCTCCCTGGAAAGAGTGATGTCTGAGTCCACAGGTGGGTGCTGCTCATTGATCTTTTCACCATGGTGTTCTGGGGATTTATATTGTTATTGCTAAGGCTACCCTAGAACATTTTCTAGACATTTTACATTTACTATCTTCTTTATTTAGAATGGATGGCTCACTGGAATGCTGTCTTTGACCTGGCCTGGGTCCCTGGTGAATTTAAACTTGTAAGTGACTTTCATTTTATTGAGATCTGAGTAAATACTGGTAAAGAATTGCTTTGTTAAGTTGTGTGACCTTATTTTCGAAAGGTTACAGCAGCAGGTGATCAAACAGCCAAATTTTGGGATGTGCAAGCTGGTGAGCTGGTTGGAACATGCAGAGGTCATCAGTGCAGCCTCAAGTCGGTTGCATTTTCTAAGTTTCAGAAAGGTAGGTTTGTTATCCTTTTATTTCCCTAACCTCCTTTACGGTGAGAAAAGAAGAAATTGTGTCCTTTTTTGGCCAGGGTTGCTGCTTTATCTATGTGAATGATTGAAATCCTAATATGACTGAAAACAACATGAAATAAATGAGTTGTGTCTATCTCCAGTTTGTCCTTAAAAGTTTAAAGTCTTATACAAATAAATGGTTATGAATAGCCACAATTCCTCTGTTTAACTCTGTCTATTCAAGTCAAAACCTTGTACAGGGTACTCAGTGCCTTAACTTATAAAATTTAAATGGAGAATGAGGCTAGGGTGAAACTCCTGACAAACTAGATCTGATTCTCTACCTAAACATTTACCAGGTAATTAATTAGTTTAAGTGGCCTGGTGTCCTAGTATGGTTCCAACTGTTACTCAAAATTGATTTTCCTATTCTAGTAGAGAAAGAAAAGTTAAAGAATGATGTAATATCAGCTAAGAAAATACAGGAATGTCCAAATGAGCTTTACATTTATATTTTTTTTCCTTGTGTTTCTCACACATTTTTTACAGATCATTGAAAATGTATCTCACAGAAGTAGCTGAATTAACCTAACTCTTAGAATTAATAAAGACAAACATCAGTCATTTTTTGTTTTTGCTCTTAGGACAGGGTCTGCAGGGTCTCACTACATAGATCCTGACTATAGATCTTCTGACTCATAGTGATTCTCCTGTTTTCAGCCTCCTAAGCGAGGGGATTACAGGCGTGCACCGCCATACCCAGTGTCAATCGCTCATCTGAGTGTACCCCTGGGGGCAGCCCAGCAGGCCAGGCAGTCCTGGGGATTGAAGAAGCTCTTTAAACCATTGAGCTGTTCGGCTGGCCCTCCAGTCTTCTTTAACATTAAAAACACTGTTTTAAAAAGAGATATTTGTACTTGTTCACCTAAATACTGAGAAATCCTAAGCTGTTGTTTAGCTGGTTTAGACTTTAAAAAAAACATTGATGTTTTATAACTTTTGTATCTCTGCTGTCGAGATGGAACCCTGATGAGAAAATACATGATGCTGTGAATTTTAATCTCTCTGCATAAGTTTTTATTAACACATCTATTGTATAAAGTTAAATGAATTGCATGCCTATGCCAAAATGCACATTGAGTCTATAAAAGTAATAGAATTTGAAGGTTAATGAAAACAGTGAAGGATAATGGAAAATGAAAACACCAATCTTTTATTCCCTTTGCTTACCTTTTAAAAACTCTGGGTTCTGTCATGTGGTGTGTGTACTAATTCTAGCTGTAGCCACGGGAGTGGTAGTAGTCGTCCTAGTCTTGAGACTATGGACAGTGTTGCGGTGCCAGGATGTTACACCTTGAAGGTCTCTCAGTCTTTTGGTAGTGCTAGGTTGGGTGGGCACACCACAGAGATCCTGAGGCTGCTTGGAAGCCTGTCCAGTGCTCATTACATCCTTGCTGACATGGACAAAATGAGCGCCAATATAAATTAATTCTTTTGAACTAGATCGAGCTGATAGAGACCCTAGTACCATGACTAGCAAGTACTACATTCACCGGATTCCATGAAACCGTGAGGTTCAGCAGTCCTGGCTCTCTTTGGTACTCACCACCTTGCACTCCATGCGGCTCTCCTTTCCCCTCATTCACCAAGTAAAGCCAGATCTGGTGTTGTGTAACGGACCAGGGACATGTGTTCCTATCTGTGTATCTGCCTTTCTCCTTGGAATACTAGGAATAAAGAAAGTAATCACTGTCTACGTTGAAAGCATCTGCCTAGTGGAAATTATATCTCTCTCCGGAAAGATTCTGATCCATCTCTCAGATTACTTCATTGTTCAGTGGCCAACTCTTAAAGAGAAGTATCCCAAGTCTGTGTACCTTGGACGAATTGTTTGACAAATGGAGACTTGTATGTTCAGAATTACAGTCGACACTATTTACCTGCCCTGTTATTGAAAGGCTTCTGAAACTGCTGAGAATTACTGATTTTCAGAAGTTTTAAAAATAAGCAAAGAATTCAGTGAAGAAGCTGAAGCTTTTCCTGTAAGATAAGCATTACTACATGGCATTTATCAGATATGTGTACCTCTATACCCAGTCCTTTACTAGATTAAAGTATGTATCACTGTCTGCAAGTTTTTTTACTATTTCGGTAGTATTTTTCAAACCTAAATATAGTTTGTATGATTGGTAAATTTCCTATTTACAGAAGAAAAAAAATTCCATTGTAAGAAGTAATGAAAATAAAAGGTATTTCTTAGTTTTTGTTCAGATACAACAGGCTTGTTTTTTTTTTTTTCCTATATGGAAGCAGTGATGTCTCCAATGAGTTATTTCAACATAAAGGAAATAGCTATATTAAATTGGCTTCATGATAGTTTGTACTTTACTTGCTTCCAGAACCTTGAGCATAGCCAGTGTCTTTTTATTCTTCAGTCCTGCTTTTTGAGTTGTCTGGCTTCAATATGGAATATCTTCTTAAATGTCTACATTATTAAATAAAAGATGATCACTGTCATGGAAATAAAACTTATTAGCAGGAATCTAAACTCTTAAACCAGCCGGGCGCACGCCGTAATCCCAGCACTTCAGGCTGAGGCAGGAGGATCGGTGCGAGTTCAAGACCAGCCTGGGCTACGAAAGTGAGTTCAAGGCCAGCCTGAACTGCATAGCGAGACCCTGTCTCAAAAAGACAAAAAAATAAAAAATAAACTCTTAAACCATTAAAATTTGTCTCAAATCACACACGCACACACACACACAAAAACTGCATGTGAATAAATCCATGCTCCTCTGTTCTGGTAGAGAAAGCCTGAGTTACAACAATGGGGCAGGTAGCTTTCACTGTGGCTCACAGTGCTCTATGGGTGCCCTAGTGTGAGTGAGCTTGAGTGAAAGCTGCCCTCAGCACTCTATGGTTTGGTTGGCCACAGTCTAAATTTTAGCCTTACTTCCTTAGTCATATACCCTTAGCAGGGTACACTTTCATAACCATAGAAGCCTTATATTTTATTCTAAAGTCAGGCTCTATACTCTTGAGCAAAATCATTTTCATCTACCTGGGCCCTTAATAATATTAACACCTAATTGTACACAAATGTCAGAAACCGTGAGACTTTTAGTGCCTTTTTTTTCCTACTTGGGCATTTGTAAAATTTCATAAAAACTTCTTTAGTGGAACCTGTGTAACATTTTCTAATCCTCTTTATGTCTTGTTTTTTCCTTGATTGCTTTTGTGTGCTATTCTTCTTTAAAGACTATATATGGTGTTTGGCCTTTTCTACTCAGCATATACTTTTTGCTTGGATGGTTCTATCTGTTCCAATATTTGTTTTCCATTCTAGTTATCTTGGCAAAGATCTGTTTCTGTATCTAAATACAAGTTCAAGTTCAACATGCCCCAAATCCAACCCATGATTTACCCTTGAACTCATGAATTTTCCCTAGGAAGGCCTTCCCTCTGATATCATTTCTTTTGGTGTGACAAACTTTCCTTAACATTTCTTTTAATGGAAGTCTTGTGGCAATAAATTGTCTGTTTTCCTATATCTGAAAATGCCCCTGTATCTTCATTCTTGAAGGATATTTTTGTTGAATATAAATTCTTGGAGTACCTTTCAGCTCCCTATTTGTTCCAGTTTGTGAGTTGTAGAGAAGAGAAATGAGAACCTTTTCACCATAAACGTATTTTACTTGCATTGTTTTTTTAGCTAAAAGTAAAAACATTAAATAAAATCAGAGTTGAGAAGAATCATCAAGATACTTTCTCAGTGTGAATCAATGTTGAAAAATGGTGTATTTTGTGAGTGATTATACATAATTTTTTGGCACATAGCATAAAAATGGCTATGTAAACTATAATTATTTTGCTAAGAACTATATGCAAGCCATGGGCCAACTTTACAGGCATCGAAAGCAAAGTTCCTTCTTTGAACCTATTTTTTTTTTACTACAAGTATATTAATTGGTTCTTTATATTTTCAGATGTTACTGTATTAAATTGTCTATTGATAGTACTTTTATGACTATGGCTTTCTCCATATGAATTAGACTGTAATTCACATGTATAAACTGAGCACTGGGGCCAGCAAGATGATTCAGTGGTCTAAAGGGCCTGCTTAGGAAAGCTTAGGCAACTGCAGGGACAGCGGTTCCATCCCTGGCACCACAAAAAATAAAAACGAACTGAGCGCTGATCAGTTTTTTTTTATCAGCACATGAAAACTGTTACACCTTTTATCTTTTAGGAAATCCTTCTTTCCATTTTTTTCATGTAAATTTTACAGTTACTTGTTCATAAGTAAATATTTTACCTTTTTTTTTTTTTTTTTTTTTTTTTGGTGGGACCGGGGTTCAAACTCACGACCTTGTACTTGCCAGGCAGGCACTTCCCCAGCCCCAATATTTTACTTTTTAAAAAATGTTTTTAGTTGCTATTGTTTTATAGAAGATTGAAAGAAAATTACTTCCTTTATTATAAACAAATTTATCTGTAAGAAAAATTCTTGGAGTGCCTTGATACATGGCTGTAGTCGCAGCTACTCTGGAGGCTAAAACGGAAAGGTCGCAAGTTTGAGATTCAGGCTGGGCAGCTTAGTATTTCAAAGAAAAAGCTAGGGATGTCTCAATGGTGACACATCTGCCTAGCATGCGCAAGACCTTGCATTCAAGCCCTAACACTGCCAAAAAGTAAAAATCTGAAGTGACATACCTTTGATCTTCCATAACTTGAAGATATTCCATTGTCTTCTATAGGTTCATTTGAAACTTTTTTTTTTAAAGATGTGTTTTAGTACAGGGTCACACCGCACAGCTTGGACTCCTAGTGATCCTCCTGTTTTCAGCCTCCCGAACACTGGGATTTACAGGCCCCACCACCACACCCATCCTCAGTGTCCTGGGGGGTGGGGCTGGCACAGCATGTGGGAAGTAGGCAAGAACTTTAGTTCACTTAGCTATCTGGCCTGCCCTTGTAGCTTTACTTCTCCGTATGTAATGTGTTCTTTTGCCTGGCAGTAGTCAGAATCATTGGCTTTCAGCAGTTTGACTATGATGTATCTAGTCCTGGTTCCTCCAAACTCTGTTTGGGGCCTGTTTAACATTTTGGATTTGTTCATTTGTCTTTCACTGAATTGAGAAGTTTCTCTTAATATTTGTTCTGCCTAATTCATCCACATGTTCTCTGCTCTCTTCTTGCTACCTACCTGTCTCCTTTCTGTTTGACTTCTGGGACTGCAGTTGTTCATATACCTGCTCTTTTGAAGTCGTCCCATTAATCTTTTCAGAGTCTACTCACTTTATTCAATTTCCTTAAATGTGAAATATAATGTGGGCTTGGTCTACTTTGTGTTGCTTTAATAAAAGGCAAGATAATTTTAAGATTAGGGGTTTGTTTGGTGCACTGTCTTGGACACTGAGCCTAAGTAACCCAGGAACCTATTTTGGGGATCTAGTGAAGGCCTTCCTGCTGCTTTATAACGTGGCAGAGGGCATTGCACAGCAAACCAGAAGCAGCTAGTCAGAGTTTGCTTTCATTATAAAACCACTACCAAAATAATTAATCCACTCATGACTCAGTCCTCTCCTAGAAGCTCAGCCTCCCACACTACCAAAATGGTTATTAAATTCCAACATGAGCTATACAGTTTAAATACTTAAAGATAAGCCATATTCAAACCATTGTATGTACCATTAAATTTGCTAATTTCTGTGCTTTTTTAGTTTGTTCAGAGTTGTATACCAACCTATTACAATCTAGATTTAGAATATTTCATTCACCTGAAAGGAAACCTATTGATAATTCTTTGCATAACTCCCTTAGCCATATATAGCCTGCTCCTATTTTCTGTCTGTACAGATTTGTCTATTCTTCACCTTAATATATAAATGGAATAATGTATAGTCTTCTTTAGCTAGCTTGTTTCACTTAGTCATAATATTCAAGCTCTCTATTTCAAATTAAGAGATTTCAATGGATCTGGGTTTTTTTGAGACAGGATCCTGCTGTGCAGTTCAGGCCAGCCTGGAGCTAGCTCACTTTGTAACCCAGGCTGGTCTTGAACTCACGGCAATCCTCTTGCCTCATCCTCAAGTGCTGAGATTAGAGGCATGTGTCACCACACCAGACTAGGATCTGTCTTTTAAATTCAGTGATTTTCTGTGGCCTTGTCACTCTATTTTTAAGCCTATCTAGTGCATTTAAGTTACTGTTTTGTGTGGGAGGGGGTTGTTTGTTTGTTTTTTAATGTATTTAATACAGGGTCTCAGTCCAGGTAGACCAGACTTGTAGTGATCCTCCTGTTTTCAGCTTCCCAAGTGCTGGGATTACAGGAAAGCACCACACCCAGTCTCAAATCACCATCTCAGTGCACTCTAGGGGCAGGGCCAGCACAGCACACTAGGGATTAAACTCCCTAAGCAGGCACTTTAGTCTGCTGAGCTCTCTGGCCAACCCTTTTAGTGTTGTTTTGTCTTTGTCTTCTTAAGACAAGATCAATTACAAG
Source organism: Myocastor coypus (assembly GCA_004027025.1). Classification (NCBI taxonomy): domain Eukaryota; kingdom Metazoa; phylum Chordata; class Mammalia; order Rodentia; family Myocastoridae; genus Myocastor; species Myocastor coypus. The sequence continues at coordinate 30,243 of PVJA010001967.1, read as the reverse complement.
TATATATTTATTTACCTTGCTTGACATAAGTTGCATCTGTTTTACGTTCTTATCTAATGAATCAACATGTGAGTTGTGCTAGAATTGTTCCGTTAGTTTCTTCGCCCTTGAGAGCAACTCATTTTCCTGGCTTTTTGTATGTCAAGGTAGTGGATGTTGTGTATAGTACGTTGGACGTTAGATTCCGGGTTCTGTTATATTGCTTAGAGAAGAGTTATTTCTGTTTTACCAGCCAACTCATTTTGACTTGAGTTGCAGACCACCACACCTGCAGTGGATCATATATACCAATTTGTTTTTTGTTGTTGTTGTTGTTGTTTTCATTTTAAACCTCTGTCCACTTTCTCTTACATGTATGGCTTGGGGGTCAGCCAGAGACCCAGGCTGTTTAAACAGTTTCTTTGGCTTGCTCACTCTGGCAGCTCTAGTTGACCCCATATCTTTAACCTGATTCCTCTGACTTGAGAGATAAGTTCTTCTATGGCTATGGTAGCTGTGTGGTCCTAGTGCTACAATTGTGGCTGCTCTCAAGTGAAAACTACCCCCCTCCTCCGTCAGTATCTCATTCTAGGCCAATCGTTCGCTTCCAACATTCAATTTCCCCCTGAAATGATATTGTCTTAATATGAAAACACTGAAATACATATGAAATTTGTGAAAGGCTGCCTGTGGGAATGGAAGGAGGGAAGGGATTGAAGGATGGAACACAGGCAAATGTCAGTTTATCTATGATACTTTACTATATAAAATTAAATGGACGGGGAGATAGCTCAGTGGCACAAGGCCTGCCTAGCACGTACAAGATCCTGAGTTTGATTTCTGGTACCCTGCTCCCAACATGAAAAGAAATAAAATTAAATAAAAAGGAAATTGTGTCCTGTATGGAAGAATAACCACTTAACAAACTACCTACATTAGGTGTAATTTGGGCAAAATACCAGAAACAGCCATTTGAGTGAGGGCTCTGTGGAAACAAACAAAATATAAAATGTGATGTGCGCTTGTAGTTTTACTGCCAAGGGTTAATTTACGACATATCTTGAGCGTTACTATTTTATGTAATTTTAAGTATGTTTGCAGCGAAGGATTATTGCTTGAAGTTACTGTCTAAAGGAAATTTGTACTGAGGGATCTGGAACTCTTTATAGTCCCTGTCTGTCATAGTAGCTTCTTGTAAAGGGTTTTTTTTTTTTTTTTCCAGAATATATTTATTAGGGGGGCCCAGTGGGATGGCTCAGTGGTCTAAAGCGCCTGCTTGGGGAGGCTTGGGCGGCTTCAGGGACTGTGTTTCGATCCCTGGCACCACATGCTGCACCAGCCCTCAGGGTGGGCTGAGCCACCCATAAAAAATGAGTGAATAAACAAAAGTTCTGAAACAAGAAAAAAATAATAAATAAAATAAAAGTTCTTTAAAAAAAAGAATATATTTATCAGGGGAAAGAAAGCTCCTGTCTGAGAGAGGAACAAGAGGAAGGAGGGTCCAGAGTGGGTAGACCCCTCTTACAAAGTTATAGTCATTAGTGCCAAATTCAGTACTGAGCACAGATACTGTAGAAATTAAATTGAAATGTATTTTTACTGGGTTTACTAAATTGTTCCTCAACTGTTCACCAATGTATTTCTCCACAGCTGTGTTTTGTACAGGTGGAAGAGATGGCAACATTATGGTCTGGGATACCAGATGCAACAAAAAAGGTAACCCAGTTCTGTTTTAATTTTGACAGATGTGCAATCTCATATTAAATTTTAAAGTGTTAATGAATTCATCTTATTACCAACAGAGGGCGCATGATCATAAACCCCCATTTCTCCTCACTATTCAGTTCTCAGGATACCTATGATTCTTACAAGTGCTGTTACATTCACATATTTACTTCATAATGTCTTCTGAATTATAACGCTATTGGCCTAGATTATTGGTAGAATGTAAAATACTTATGCATAGGTTCACTGCATAAATGTCTTTTAAATTGTCTTTAGCTTTGAAGAATGAGAGTGAGTTAAATATAAACTCATATACCATAGAGAAAATGATTGTTGGCCTGTTTATTTTAAATTATTGATTTTTTAATGTTAATGACCTTTTTATTTTAGTACAGGATCTACAGGATCTCACTGTGTAGATCAGACTCGTAGTGATTCTCCTATTTTCAGACTCCCAAGCATTGGGATTATAGGTGCCCGCCACCATGCCCAGTCCCAGTGACCATCTCAGCATGGCCCACTGGGGACCTAACCCCGTCCATTGCTCTCTACCTAAGCAGACGCTTTAGTCCACTGAGCTATCTGGCCAGCCGTTAATGAGCTTTATCTTGTAGAGAGTAGTTTTAGGTTTATGGTAAAATTGAGCAGAAAGTGGAATTGCCACACATCCCCAGCTCCTAAACGCACACGGTCTCCCCCATTGTCAGCATCCTCTGCCCAAGTGGTACATTTATTGTAACTGAGGATGAACCTGCTTGACACATAATCACCTGAAATCCTCTATGTTAGGGTTTACTGGTTCTTGCTGTTATATATTCATTGACATGAGCAAATATATGATACATGCTATTGTAAAGACTAGCTTCCCTGCTCTAAGACTCCTCTGCACTCTGCAGTTCATTTCTGTCTTCCCTCTAAGTGCTGACTCTTGCTGACCTTTTTTATCTCATAATTTTGCCTTTTTCAGAATGTCTTGCAGTTGGAATTAGAGTATATATAGTGCTTTCAGAGTTCCTTCTTTCATTTAGTAATATACATTTAAGTTTCTTTTGACTCTTTATGGCTTTACCAAGCTCATTTCTTTTCAGTATTGAGTACTTTTTGGTTTGAATGTACCACTGTAGATTTATCCATTCTCCTGCTGAAGGAAATCTTGGTTGCCACCAGGTTTTGTCTGTCGTAAAGCTAGCTATAAGCGTGTTCTTTTTACACATTGTAATCTCACCACAGGCAATATGATGCTGCCGGCTGTGCTGGTTTCTAATTTCATTAATCTGGCAAAAGTTGTCTATCCTGAGTTATATGTCTAAATTTTTTGTTGTTGTTTATTTGTTTTGCCTTTTTCAGCCAGGGTTTTGCTGTGCAGCTCAGGCTGGCCTTGAGCTCACTTTGTAGCCTAGGATGGCCTCAAACTCACAATGATCCTCTTGCCTTGGTCTCCCAAGTGCTAGAATTACAGGCGTGTGCCACCATGCCCAGCCATATGTAAAAATGTTATGCTCAGTATGATAGAAAAACAAAATTAAATCAGTTTCCTGGGAATATCTTTCAGATGGATTTTTTAGGCAAGTGAACCAAATCAGTGGAGCTCATAATACTTCAGACAAGCAAACACCTTCAAAGCCCAAGAAGAAACAGAATTCCAAAGGACTCGCTCCTTCTGTGGTATGGGTTTAGAAGTGCATACAGATGTATAGACCTTAACAGTAAAATAGTATTTGTTTTAGAGAGTTTGTTGGGCATTAAGGTGGGCAGTGTGGATTAGATAAGTGAGAATCTTTCATTTTCTTTTGTTATTTGTTTATTATTTAATACCTACAGTAATGGCTCTGAAACTTCAGTAGACATTAGTGTTACCTAGTGGACATATTAAAAGTTCAGCTTTTGGAACGTCATTCCTAGAGATCTCCAAACATGCATGCTTGTAATGCAGTGTGCTGCAGCAGGCACAGTGGGAAGTGGAGAACTATAATAAGTACAATGTTAGTTTTTCAGTCGGGAAAAAACCGTCCCTATTGCTTTCATGATGTAAACTATATGTGAATTGATGTGAATTTTTTTGAGCATGTAGCAAAATATTCTTAAATCATTTTGAGAAACACTTGGGTAGAACATAGAACTAGAACTACCCTACTCAAAAGCTATATTCACAATATATCTCTAGAGGAAAAAAAAATAAGTGTTGTCACTAATTCACTTTTGTGTGTTATCATATTCTTGATTTGTGAGATCTAAGTAAATATTCTGGGGAAAGTATGATTACTAAAGCATTAGGACCTTAAAACTACATACTATATCAAAGCCTAGGGCACAGCTAGAAATGGACAGGGGTCTGTGTGGGCCAGATGAAGTTACATGGGACCTTTCAGACATTTAGATTCTGAGCTAAGAACTTGTTAGGCAGTGGCAGTTAGGAGAAACTCACGCCCCTGAGCCTCTCTCACTTTTTCAGAGCATGTGATTTTTCATCTGCAGTTCTCTAGGTGCTCCAATATAATAATTGAGTAGATAACATATTTTCTAGATGAAACAGGTAAAGCAAAGTTAGGGTAGTTTCTTTCAGATAATGCAGTTATTGAGGCTGAGTCTGAGTACAATCCACGAGCTCAGGGAAATAAAATGTTTAATCTCCAGTTTGTTTTTGAAGTGTTAAAACTGCATGCCATAACTTAATGCTTAGGTTGTTTCCTTGCCGCCACACATTTCCAGGGTTGTTGGCAAGACAAGATCAGCCTAATTCAGGGTGGGTGAGGGAGCCATTTTCTTAGTACTGTGTTCTCTTGATTGTGAAGGTAGTCCGCTAGACAGAATTTCCTTTTTTTTTGTGTGCTATTAGGACTTCCAGCAGAGTGTTACTGTGGTCCTTTTTCAAGATGAGAATATACTAGTTTCAGCAGGAGCTGTGGATGGGTAAGAGACTTTATTTCTAGGTTCTTTTTGATGAAATGCTGAGAAAGTTACCTACTTCCATTATAATTAGACATGTATGCTTTTAACTTATAGCTTAGTACTGGATCAGACCTACAGATCATACCTACTTGGAGCTCTTGCCCAAATAATTAAATAGCATAGCACTTGGGCCACACCTGGCACATTGTCATAGAGAACAGTGTTAACAGCTGCTGCTGTTTCAGAGGAGTGACTTGGCAGCTTAGTCACTGCTTCTTATTTAGAGGAGTAAAGTTTCTGTTATTTTGGATTATATCTTTGCACATTTAGCAGTAATTTTAAAAGTCTAATTTTGGGTCATGTACCTGGCACAATTCAAATTTAGATTTATCATAAGGTTTACATACTTTGCCATACTCGTCCTGATGCATTGGTCTGGATTTTTGGCTCTCAAATGCGTTTATGATGCTCATTCATGGTGACTTTATGAAAAGTAAGTTCTTCATGTGTAGAGATTCATTTATCTCATTTAAGGACTCTAACATGTTTCTACAGGCTTGTACCACTAGTGGTACATGCATGCCTCCCCGGGGCAGCTCATACACCTACCCGATGGATCTGTCCTGTGCAGGGAGCCACACACATTATGTCCCTGCTGGAGCATGCTGAAGCATACTTCTTTGCCCATTTTTTTTTCCAAATGCATTACTGCCTTCAAAATTTTGAATTTATAAAGATGATGGCAGACTAAACTAGGATTTTCATTGTTTCTTCTGGACACTTATTGTTCTGTGAACCAAATTTTTATAAGGAGTGAAGGATTATCTGAAAGTGGCTAGCTATGCTTGTGAAAGAAAGCTGACTTCACTTAACTCCAAAGACACTGCCATTTTATACCACCCTTGAGTATTTAGACAGAATAGAGAGAAGTAGATGAAGACAGTTTACCCCAATAGACTAGGGAACAGAGAAATATTTTCCTGTTTCACAGGAAAATTTCTTTAAGCTATATTACTGAGGGAATTAATGTGTAAAGACATAACCACAGGAGCTTGTTGCTTATGATATCAAAGGATATGTGCAGAATACTAAAGATTTAGGAAGTACTTTTTTAAAACAAAGGAACAGTGATTATCGGCCTGCAACTGCATCTTCTTCCTTTTCCGTTCTCTTAAAGTAAACTCCAGTAACCTATCCCTGGGTCAAATCACATCTGTTTCCGTTTTGTCAGAATTGTAAGCCTGACACTGGCAACAATAGTATAAAATAGTTCGATTTGTTTCCCAATGAGGAATCCTCACTTTACCTGGTAAAAGTGCCCCAGGAGTTAGACTAAAAGTCCTTTTACATTAGAAGTAGGTGAAGCTCTTTGGGAAAGTCTACCAAGTAGCTATTTGTTTTGGTTTTTAGGATAATCAAAATATGGGATTTGCGCAAGAATTATACTGCTTATCGACAAGAACCCATAGCATCCAAGTCTTTCTTGTACCCTGGTAGCAGCACTCGAAAACTAGGTAAGCCTCTGTATAGCCTGTGACACTTTTTAGAAGAGATGTGAATTTCTATTTAAAATTGTTTTTTTTAAAAAATTTTTTTTAGCACAGTAGTTTTGAGAACATATACTGGACAGCTCTGATATGTGTTATCTTTTAAACTTAAAAAGATAAAAACTCAGAAGAATAGTTTTGATGCATATACATTTCGAGGAGCACAAGTTCTGACGTCTCGATCTGCTAGTGTCTTGTACAGTGATCTGCTTCTGCCTCTGTGTGTTAGCCCCCAGTCTGTTCGTCATTGCCAGGATGTGGTAACTTACATTTTGTTTCCCTAGGATACTCCAGTCTGATTTTGGATTCTACTGGCTCTACTTTATTTGCTAATTGCACAGATGACAACATCTACATGTTCAATATGACTGGATTGAAGACCTCACCGGGTAAGATTTTAGTGATTCATACCAGGAAACTAGTGGTGCTTTTTTGTTAATGATGATTTCATTTTTTTAAAAAAACAAAACTTACTAAGCCATGTGAGGACTTCAGTGTCTTTAGTTGCAGTGATGTTTTTATTGGGGTACTTCCCTTGTGACCATTTAGTAACCAGTCCTGCTCTATGTGGTGACTTGATTTCATTTCAGCAGTGAGCCTCCTCAAATATCTCTTTTTGCCTTTTTAAAACTGTTTTATTCTGCAAGCTTTGGGGATAAAGAAAGCTGTTTTGCTCAACTTTTGTCCTCTTTGGGGGCTATTAGTTAAAAGTAGGGAACTGGGGCTATAGTTAGTGGTAAGGCATAGTGCTAATGGGCCCAAGGCCCTGCCATCCCCAGAGCAACACCTCTGTACACACATTAGAGGGCTGAAGTTTTCAGATCTCCTCCCCAAATAACTATCTTCCCTCCACTTTCTTCTTAACGTTGGACAGTAGCTGTTTTCTTTTTGTCATTTTTCCTCAGCCCCACCTTTCTCTTTATCCTAAAGAATATAAAAACAGAATCTGATAGTAATAAATGATATTTTAAAAGAGAAACTCAGGTTTCTCAAATATGCTTTAAGAAGGCTGTGTTACAGATTACTAGCAATGACTTAAGCAAGCTATATATTGGTATCATGTTTTTTCCTCACGTCACACTGTCAGGAACACTTTGAATTGCTTGACTCATGCCCAGACCTACTTAGTTCCCAGTAAAGTAGGGTGTGCTAATAAACAAGAAGTAGTATAGAGCTTGTTATTTTAGTTGTGGTCTTGGAGAAGCTTCCAAAGATTTCCCTGCTGTCTCCTCGGAATGATGATACCTATGACAGCATCATACTTATACTTCCATTGCCTAGGATTAAGTCTGATGTTTCTGAACTAAGAGCAAGAATATTTGGAAAAGGAAAGACATTTTGTAACTTCTTTTAAAATTGTTTTCCTTAAAGAAGTCAGAACTTGGATGGCAGCTGATTTAATTAATCATGTAAAATAGAATTTTCAAAGAAAAAAAAATTTTTTTAAGTGTATTTAGTAATAGGGTCTACAGGGTCTCACTACACAGATTAGACCTGTACTGATCCTCCTGTTTTTTAGCCTCTCAAGCACTGGGGTTACAGGCATGTGCCACCACACCTAGTATCATCTGCCAACTCAGCACACCCTGGGGGCAGGGTCAGCGCATCACTCCAGAGATTGAACCCTGGTGGCTGGGCCTGCCTATTCAGTGCTTTAGTTTGCTGAGCTATCTGATCAGCTCTCAAAATTGTTTCTAAAAAGGTAAAGCCTAACTGGGCATGATAGCATGCACCTGTAATCCCAGAACTAAGACAGGAAGATTGCCATGAGTTTGGGGCCAGCCTGATCTATATAGCAAGACACTTGTAACTTCGTTAGCCACCCCCTCATCAAAAAAAAAAGGTGGGAAGCCTCATCTTGATTATAACATCAGGTGTAAACAAATTCCTTTTCTTATAGTGTGGCATAAGAAAGACCTTGAATTTAGTTTGCCTGCCATCAAATACTTTGCCAGTAATATAGTAAATTTTTCCTCCTGAAATAATTTTGTTCTTCAATATAAATGGATTAAATTTGAGTGTTGACTATCTTGGGAGGTACGTGGATGTGTGTCATACGTGATGTGTGGTTTATTTGTTTTAAGGTTTTAGAAAGGTCCTGGACTTAATTACCATATTTTATTCACAGTTTTATACTGATACTCATAAGGATGACTGTAAAGCTGTTGTAAGAGCCCAAATCATCAACAGATAGTAAATTGAGCCAATTATCTTTCTTATTTTTTTTTTTTTTAATTTTATTTATTTGGTACAGGGTCTCTCTGTGCAGCTGGGATGTGTAGTGATCCTCCTATTTTCAGCCTCTCTGGCACTGGCATTTTAGGTGCACACCACCATGCTCGGACTAGGTTGCTGGGTCAGTACACCCAGGGCCATGCCCAGTGCAGCAAGTGGTGCTGGGTTCCTGTGCTTGTCAAAGCAGGCATGTAGTCCACTGAGATGTCTCACTGGCCCAGTTAGGTTTTAGGAAGACTTTTAGCCAGGTTGAAACATTTAAATTATTTCATAACAGCCTTTTTTTTTCATGAAAAAATGAAACAAAATCTTATAACCAAATAAGAGAATAACAATAGCTACTGCACTGTATATCATTATCTTCAAAGTACTTAGGCTGTAAGACAATAAAAAGATTCTTTAAAAAAAGAAGCGCATAACACAAAACTTTGCTTTCAGTCAGTGTTTATTTTCAACTTTTTATCAAGTTATCATAAGCATAGATTAACAGCCAGACTAACAAACAATAAAACATCATGCCAGCAGAAGGCAATAAATGACAGGTTTTATGGGAAATTCACTTGTGACTTTTCCATGTCTGGTTGTATAATTGAAGATGAATAGTTGTAATTTTGGAGCAGTGTTCACAATTGAGGCTCTGCCAGTTTTGTAGGGATTTGTCTGTTGCAGCAGGTTTATAATATGTGTCTGAGGGGCTTGCAAGGTAGCTCAGTTGATTAATGTCCATGATTTGGCAAAGTCATCCAGGTGCTGGGGACCACAGTTTGATCCCCACCTCCATGTGGAACATGAGACCTGCCCTTAAGGCATTCTGAGCCAGCCCCCGCCAAAAAAAAACCTTCTATAATATGTGTGAGTTGGTTAATATCCTGTTTAACTTCCACACTAAAAATGTCTTGATGTGAGGTATATTTGATTTGTAGACTTTTACTTTATTTTTTGATTTTTCCTTTAAAAACCATAAATACAAAGGTTTTTTTGCTTTATGGGTTTTTTTTTTTTTTCTTACTATAGACAAAAGAAAAAAATTCTATGAGCATATAAGGAAAACTAAGTCCCTTAATAATGCTTTTCTCTCTCTGTTAAAAGTAGAAATATGAATTTTTCCATGTCTAAAGTTTATCCTTAAATTCTCCAATAAAGGAGGTCTTTCTCTTGAATTTCTTAGAAGTTTTCTGGTGCCATAGGCCTTAAGTTTCCTCTTTTTTAATATAAAAGCACTTGACAAGAGTATGTTGTGCAAGACATGGGAACTTGCTCTCCTGCTGTGTACAGCAAGGTTAACCCTAACCTTGTATCTCCTACATGAACATAGTTTCCCCACCACAATTTACCATTCAGCCTGTTGGCAGATAAGGTTTAGCTCTCAGATAAGCTGTCAGTACGTTTTAGTAAAAATTCACAAGATCCTCTTTATTGATTGTTATCTATTCACAGAATAAATACTTGAGGGTTTGCCCTGTTCAAAACTTAATAAAATCTAGAGGAAGCTGGGCGTGGTGGCTCATGCCTGTAATCATATCACTCGGGAGGCTGAGGCAGGAGGATCAGTGCAAGTTCGAGACCAGCTTGGGCTACAAAAGTGAGCTCAAGACCAGCCTCAACTGCATAGCGAGACCTTGTCTCAAAAAAGACAAAAAAAATCTAGAGAAGACAAATAAGATTTGATATGTATCCTAAGGAGATTCGAGGTCTCTGAGAAGTAAAACCAAGGTAAAAACGCAGTGGGAAAAGCACTACTCAGGTAGAGAGAAGAGAGCAAAACTTCATTTTACTATAGATAGGATTGGACTTCCCTATGTTGTTTTCCCTTAAGAATGCTTTTTATCACATTATTCTTATGTAGTATCTCCAGACAGTGTGTTTAGGCCAGCTTCATGATGGTAGGTTTAAAATAAAGCCTTTTTAGAGTTTTTTCATTCTTGGGCAATGTCCAGTTCTCTGTTATGTGGTAAACAAAGTAACCAGGTAACTTAGCTTGACCATCTGCTTCAGTAGTCGATACAGTGAAAAAACTTGTTGGAATACACCAGATACATGTGAGTGCACACACACACACACATACACGCTGTATATTTATTTGAACACTGGAAATAACAAGTAATGCTATTTTTATCTTTTGGCAGTGGCTGTGTTCAATGGGCACCAGAACTCTACCTTTTATGTAAAATCAAGTCTTAGCCCAGATGACCAGTTTTTACTAAGTGGTTCAAGTGATGAAGCTGCCTACATCTGGAAGGTACGTTGCCACTTTGCCTCACAAGCAAATTTTTTTGTCTGACATAAGCTTAATTCAATGTAAATATATACTATTAACTTTTTGTGAATCAGGTATTTTCTAGAAGTTGCTTCTGACCTCTTAAAATAGCTGAAGCATTACTATTAAAGAATATATGCACTCTCATTATGATCAAGGCTTACCAAAGGTTGATAGTCCATGTGCTTTATTCATAGATGATCCAGAAATTGGGAATGAGAAGGGCGGTAAGGGGTCTGGGGTGCAGCTCATGGTGCGGTGCACAGGGGCCCTTGGAGCGTGCAGGTGTTACATTAAGTCCTGTTCGGCCTTTTGCTGTGTGCTTTCAACTCTACTTAAAAGTAGAATACTTGCTTTTTAAGATTTTCTCTTGAGGGCTGGGGAGATAGCTTAGCAATATAAGTAAGTGCCTGCCTGGCAAGCACAAGGTCCTCAGTTCAATCGCTAGTAACAACAGCAAAAGATTTGTACTTGAATCACCTGTAGAACCTTGCTGGAAATAGTCACTGAAAAATTTGTATGCTAATTATATTCTTTATTCTCTCAAAATTCACCAACCTTTAGGCTCTTAAAATAGATGTGACTCATATATCTTTCTGTATATTTACACTTTTTATTTGGTACAAGGTCTTGCTATGGAGCTTAGACTCCTAATGATCCTCCTTTTTCAGCCTCCCCAGCACTAGGATTACAGATATGCACCACGTCTGGGCCAGCCCAGCTCATCTGGAGTTTCAGGGCTGGCACAGCATGTAGCACCAGGGATCAAACCTGGGTCCTTGTACTTGCCAGGCAGGCGCTTAGACTGCCAAACTATCTCCCCAACCTATATTTACATTTAGTAGTATTATTGAACATTGTTTTTAAAATGACTACTATAGGGGCCCAGCGGGATGGCTCAGTGGTCTAAAGCTCCTGCTTGGGAAAGCTTGGGTGGCTTCATCCCGGGCACCACATACTGCGCCAACCCTGCCCTCGGGCAGGCTGAGCCGGCCATAAAAATGAGTGAATAAACAAAGGTTCTGAAACAAGAAAAAAAAAAAATGACTACTATAAACTAAGAAATTTAAAGTTAATTATTTGAAGTTTAATAGATAAAAAGTTATGGAAATGTCAATGTGATCTCAGTATATCCACAGTTGCAAAACTGTTACCTTTTTGACCATAACAAAATCTTAAATGGTCACAAGATGGAGATATTGTTCTATACAATGTGCTTTATGGTGGGCCTGTTACTCTCTACATGACATTTCTATTGTATAAACGAAGCTCTACTTACAAAGCATATACTAGAGACTCCTTTTTATGAAAATAATTTTTACCTTGTTTCCTCTTTATGTGTTCTTGAGCTTTAAATTTTATCAGTGTACATGGCTAATACTGATGCTTCTGTCTGTACTTTAAATTTTGAGTTTCAAATTTGATCGTATGCTTATCTTTTTATTTTTCTTGCTGTCTTAAATATATTCTTTTCTCTACTTGACCCTCCACTTAAATGGAGAATTGTATTCCTACCATGTTTGTATCTTTAGAAGTTTATTCTTAAAAGAAAAAGCTGAAGTTTCATAGCAAAAAATCATAGTAAAGGATTATACAAAAATCCTTATGTACCAGTCATTCTTTTACAATCATTTTAGATAAGTTTATAAATTACGCACGTATATAATTATGTGTATAATTAAGTTACGTGTATAAAATTTTCCTTTAAAATTTCTTGCCAGTTATTAGTCTATTAGCTCTCTCTGTAACCCAAAGAACTTTTAGAAGTCTTTGTTTTAGTGAATTTAAAACCACACATGAAAGCTACTTGGCTATTGTTTCTAAGCCATTTTCAGACATCCAGCCAGTGACTGCCATATACATGGGTGACCCTTTCTGAATTCCTAGGCTAAGTCACATGTTGCTGCTGAATGACGTGGTTCAGACATGATGTTCTTTTCCCTCTCCACACATAACTCCGTGTACAGGCCCTGATATTTGAGATCCTGGCAAGCTTCTGCTCCTAAAATTGAATTTGCCTAGTGAGGTGGCTCAGTTTCTCTTTTCCCTGATTGAATATTAAGAGTGGGTGGTGTTTTCAAGGTAGTTCTTTGCAAGATGAATGTCCAGGTTAATGGATGTCTTGTAATTCTATGTGTCTGATAGGTTAGAATTCTTTTCAAGCATTGGAATTTTTCCCTGCCAAGAAAGCCTGTAGCACAAGAAGACAGTAAGCAAGGAGTTTTATGGCAGAAGAAACTGAATGGCCTTTTCATCTTCACTGCTGTCCTGGAAAGGAGAGATGAACTAGATTGAGATTCTGATACTGAGAATTGAGATTTAAAAAGATTTAGTATTCTACTTTATTTTCCTACACGTTGTCCTACCCTCGCTCCTATCCCCTCTTCTCTAGTTTGTTTCTGATACAGCTACTGAATTGAAGCGGTTATAAATAAACTGATTTGGCACAGCCATTCCACCGCTGACTGGCAAAGCATTAAGCCTGACACTTTAGGAAGTGTAAATGATCTCATGGCAGAAATAAAGATTAGATTTGGTTTCCAACTGGGCAGAGTAAGGAGATTTTGTGAAGAAAAGTGCTGATCTTTTTTTGTGTATGTAAGTACACAAAATGCCTTATGAAATCTGAATTTAGAGCCATACACTTCTAAAGGTACCTTTATAGTTTTAATTTTGGAGTTCCTTATGCTGCTAAAGTCTTTATTCTGTAAGAATATTTAAGGTCAATTTTCTGTGTATGAGGGGCGGGGGAGATAGCTCAGTGGAATAAGCGCTTGCCTGGCAAGTTCAAGGTCCTGAATTCTATCCCTGGTACTGCCAAAAAAACATTTTTTCTGTGTATGACCATCCTTAAAAGGCTTCACTGTGTTTCTTGACTTATTAGTCTCCCACTAAAAAGGACAGGTAGGCCTTTAAAAAATAAAATCAAATAATAACTTTTGTATGTGAAGGTGAATCTATATCATATAGAGTTCACCATTTTAATTTTTTTTTTTTTTTTCAGTTGGTTGTTACAAGGTCTCACTACACAACTTGGACTTACAGTGATCCTCCTTTTTTAGCCTTCCCTGTGCTGAAATTAGAGCATATGCCACTACACCTACCCTGACCCATCCTGGAGTCAAGGCTGGCTTGATGTGGCGCTGGGGATTTAACCACAGTCCCTCCCTGCACTTGCTTATGCTTGTGAGGAGGTGCTTTAGTCCACTAAGCTATCTCGTCAGCTACCACCATTGTAATTATTTAAAGTACCGAGTTCAGTAGTTTTTAGTACAACCACAATATTGTGCAACTCTTATCACTGATTTCCAAGCACTTGTCACAGCAGAAACTCCATACCCTTTAAGAGTTACTGTCCACACCCTCAGCATCTGCTAATTGTATTCCTTCTGTGTGGATATCCCTGTTCTGGACATTTTGTACAAACAGAATCAGAAAATATGCAATGTTTTGTTTCTGGCTTCTTTTGTCTAGCATAATGCTATCCAGTTCACACATGCAGCATTGATAGTACTTTTATTTTTGTGGTTGACTAATATTCCATTGTGCAGATAGGCTACATTTTATGTGTCAGTCGATTGTCATTTGAGCTCTTTCTACTTACTTTCTGACTTAGATTAAAGCTGCCGTGAACATTTTTGTGTGAGTTTCTATTTGATCATGTTATCATTTCTCCTTTGCTATGTACGTATGCGTGAAGTTGTCAGGTCACATGACATTTAAGTATTAACTTTCTGAGGAACTGTCCTTCACTTTTGCTGCTATGTAAACTTCCTGGCTTCTGATGTTCAATTAACAAAACCTGGCTTTTATTATTATTATTATTACCTGACTATCAAATTGTAGGAAGTTTTTCCGGACATCTCTTTTGTCTGAAACTCTGTAGACAGTATAAAAAACACATACATTCTGTTGGTGGGTATTGTGCTTTCCTTGAAACTAATATTAATGCCTTATGTACACATTCAGATTCTCTAAGGGAGAAGTATGTTGAAATGAAAAGCTAGAGGCAATCAGCAGGGTCAGCTAATGAATGAGCATGACGCATCCCTGCGAGGCCTGGTCAAAGGAATGCATGGGTTTCCTCTTTCCAAGTTGGGGATCAAATGCAGAGCCTTGCACATGTTAGCCAAGTGTCTACCACTGAGTAACATCCTTAGTCCCTTTTCCCTTTCTTTTGACTTCTTGCTACCGGGCCCATTGGGGCCTTGTGTTGAGAACTTAATGGATAGGGCCAGTCCACATGCAGCTGGTGGGACCATGTCTGTGGCTACTGGAATAGTTTTAAGCTATCTTAAAAATCCCTTGTCAGATATGTCACACTGGAAAGAATAATTTGCTGCCTTTATGAAGTTGTAATACATAGCAGGCAATACGATCTTTGTAGATATAGAAAGTCTTTCCATGAAATTTTAATTAACTTGGCAAGGCATTTTAGACTGCTGTCTTCTTTTGCCTTTATGGAGGAGGAGTAATTGAGTTGGATAACTTTATGAATCAGGTGTCATCTCTTAACTACAGCCTGAGGAATCTATTGGTTTACTTAGTTATCCTGAAATCCCTATTCTTGGGTGGTGGGATAGCTCAGCGGTCTAAAGCCCCTCTTGGGCAAACTCGGTCAGGTGCGGGGGACCATGATTTGATCCCCCATACCATATGCTGCGCCAGCCCTGCCCTTTACGTGGGCTGAGCCAGTCCCCCAATAGATACACATAGACAGACGGACAAGACAGATTAAAATAAAATTTGTTCTCTCCAAAGTTGCCTCCACTTTTCCATATAGGTGAGCCATGATTTAGGCCCTCAGGAAAAAGTAAGAATAATTTCTCTCAGCTCCAAGGTATGTGTTCTTCACACAAACATGTTGAGAATAGGTGAGTTTGTGTTCTTGAGTGACACCTCTCAACTGCATTGACTGTATGATGCTATTAGACATGTAGCACTGATAGCATCCAATGACAGAAAAGTAAGATTTCGAGTCAAATGTGCAGTATGACATAGTGTGACCCTTTATGGATTAAGAAATATAAAATGTGGTAAAACTCACATGGGAATGTAAAATTTACTGCAATGAAATTTTAAAGGCAAAATATTTTTCTCCAAAAGTGTGTAGAATCTAGCTTGCATCCTTTTAGGATGGAGGAGTATTGCTTTGGATTTTGGACAGTGTGTCAGTGGGTCTGCTTTTGGAAGGAAAACTAAGAGAGATGGTTGCATGGTTCAGACTCCACAGTCTATTTGTATTCCTGCAAGTAGCTGACTAGAGGTCTGTCCCAGCTGTGCGGAGAGCAGAACTCAGTTACCTTGAAGTGCACCACCTGTCAGTTTTGCTGTCCCCTTCTGGAAAGTTCACCAGCTAAGGGAAAAGGGACAGTCTCCGTCTTAAAAGAGATACACAAACCGAGGTAGCTGTGATTTGGATTAAGAACAATCCTGGGATCTAAATTCATGTTCTGGGCCAGGCAGATAGCTCAGTGGCATAAGTACCTCCCTGGCAAGTGCAGGGTCCTGAGTTTGATCTCCAGTTCTCCTCCCCATCCCCACCCCCCACAAACTCAAGCTCTTTATTTGTCTTGACTATTTTCATTGTTTTTCTTCAGCTCAGGGATAGTACTCCATTAGGACCTTGTTTTTAACTATTTACTTCAGTTTAGGTGCCTTTGCTAACAGCCCTAAAGCTCCCTATGGCACAGTTAGAGGTTCAGAGTCTCTGCCTGAGAAACCTAACACTGACTTCTGTGTTTCTCTCTGTTTGGGCCAGGTTTCTACACCCTGGTATCCACCTACAGTGCTCCTGGGTCATTCTCAAGAGGTCACATCTGTGTGCTGGTGTCCATCTGACTTCACAAAGGTTTGTGAACAAGTCTGTAGTTGGTTTAAAAGTAGATCAGCATTTTGTAGGTTGTCTCATGGTTTGGAAAGACAAAGGCTGTCTTAAAATTCCTTTCACATATGATGCATGATGTTTTGGGGTTTGCTATCTGTTATTCCCACCCAGATTTTTATTTTTTATCTTTTGAGATTTAAAATTGTAGCAGTCACCCAGGGTGTCTGTTAGCCTTACTCATATCATCTATTCTGCCTTTCTCTAACACTATGGTTAAATCATCTTAAACATGAAGAAACAGGGTGAATTGCTGGTCATTCCTCTTCTTACGAGGGAATTAGACTTTGACAAATTTTTTTCTGAAGACCTAAGGTGAAAGACAATCGGGATAGAACTAGGTGTTTCCACTTTCTATGTATTATTAATGTGTGTTCAAGGTAGATTTCTAACTGTTCTTCAAGTCTGATTTGGGTTTTCACATATGACTAATACACTGGTTCCTACACAGTCTTAATGTGTTAGTTTTGAGAAATGTAAGCTTGAGATGTTTTAGAAACTACAGAAAAGAAAATACACCTACATTTTATTTATTTTTACTTTTATGTATTGATTTATTTATTTATTTTCTTGCTTCAGAACCTTTATTTGTTTATTCACTTATTTTTATGGCCTGCTCAGCCTGCCCCGAGGGCAGGGCTGGCGCAGCATGTGCTGAGGATCGAACTGCGGTCCCTGAAGCCGCCCAAGCTTTCCCAAGCAGGGGCTTTAGGCCACTGAGCCATCCCGCCGGGCCCCACACCTACATTTTAATCTTGTATACATTAAGAGATGTAAAATTTGGTGAGAAAATGTGACCCTTAAAAAGACCCCTAAAATGTAGAAAGGCCAGAAACAGACAAGCCGCACATGTGTGCAGCAGTTACACAGCCTGCGTCCCACTCCTCTTCCCAATCCCCATTGCCTGTGATCTTTGCTGCTCTGTTCCAGAGGAAATCTTGCTTCAGAGACCATCTCTTTTACGTATGATTTTTTAAAAATATTTTTTAAAGAATTTTTTATTTTATTTATTATTTTTTTCTTGTTTCAGAACCTTTGTTTATTCACTCACTTTTATGGCTGGCTCAGCCCGCCCCGAGGGCAGGGCTGGCACAGCATGTGGTGCCGGGGATCGATCCGCGGTCCCCGAAGCCACCCAAGCTTCCCCAAGCAGGCCCTTTAGACCACTGAGCCATCCCACTGGGCCCTGCATATGATGTTTTTGAGGTTTTGTTATCTAAAGTTTCCACCTAAGGTTTTTTGTTTTTTGTTTTATTTTTTAGGATGTCTGGCATGTTTGTGGCATCCCTGCTAGTTTCTCTATTAATATCTCTGTGGATTTCTCTTAATTTTTCTCTTCCTCTTACCATTTAGTGGTCTGCTTCAGGGCAGGTATTTTTGGTTTTTTTAATCATTATTTGAATTATCCACAATGACATCCCACTGACCTCCCCCCCATTTGCATGGAAAAATATCCCAGTAAAATAATAAAATTCCCCATAAAATATCTGTTCCTAATGCAGGATACTGTGTTTTTTATGGAACTTACGAAGATGAATTCTTTTTTAATTACTCTTGATTATATAATTTTTTTTTCAGCCATCAGGTATTACCTTATTTCCCATGAGAAAGAAAGGCCTCAAAGAAATGGCAAGGCTAATAGCCTATACTAACCGACTGATTTTTTTTTTTTTTTTTTTTTTTTTCATCAGTAATTTTGAATTATGGAGACAGGATATGGTACTCCGAACAAATAACTTCCTATTTTTCAGAAGAGATTATTTGTATGTAAGGTTTTTTTGTATTGTGAGGATTAAATAATATAAGGAATGTAAATTTATGAGACATAACCTAGGTGCTCTGTAACTAATTCTTAGGGCATTATAGAGGTGATTATAGAATTCCAAACATTTCTCTGTGAGCAGTTAAATATGTAGTATCTTCCTGTGGTCACCCAGTAAGGAAAAGAAAAAGTTGTCAGTCTCATGGGGGCCAAGACTTTAGAGAATTTGTGTTCTTTTTTCTGTCTCTTTAGTGACTGAAATAGAGAAATTATATAAACAAACATTGGGGAATAACTTTGGTACCAGTGGCCATTTGCCACAAGCTCCTCAAGTTAGACTTTCTCTGCCATAAAAGGCTTTGGCCCACAATTGGGAATAGTCAGATATTTTTGAAGGGGCAAAGGTTATTTTTAACTTGTTTCTGCCTGGTGAACTTGTTGTTTTCCCAGATTGCTCCTTTACCTATCTGAAAAAGCATCTCAAAGGAACAGTTTCATTGTATTCGTCAAGGCCTTCTAGAGTTGTAGTCTAAGTCTGATGTTGGTAATGATCCCATTACTTGAAACACAGACAAAACATGCAGAATTCAAAAGAAAGTCATAGAAATGTTAATGATTTTGACAGAGGATTAAAAATGTATCTTATATATTTCAGTCAGTGTAAAAGATGGAAAAATGATGACTTGCTTAGTTTCTTGAGGGGACAGAATGTTTTTTTTGTTTTGTTTTGGTTTTGGTTTTGTTTTTTTTTTTTTTTTTTGCGGTGGTGGTGGTGGTACTGAGGATTAACTCAGAATTCACACTTGGCAAGCAAGCGCTTATTCTACTGAGCTGTCTCCCCAGCCCCAAGCCTATTATAAAACTTTAGGTTAAGTCACAATTAATGGTGACAAAATATGTAATTAAATGTGTGAAGAAGAAATAGAGTTAATGTCTTTGAAAATTTGAAGTGATCCTTGGAAGTACAAGATTTTTTAAGTATCTTTTTATGTATTTTACTATGGCAAACAACATAATTTTCCAGTCATGAACCCTTAGGGTACATCTGGGTTTTTTTTACTTTTACTTTTACTTTAGTTTAAGTCTTCGACATTTCATCGCTTCTTGTTCTCCTTAGATTGCCACCTGCTCTGATGACAACACATTAAAACTATGGCGCTTGCATAGAGGCTTGGAGGAGAGACCAGGAGCAGATAAGCATTCTATAGTGGGTTGGACCTCTCAAAAGAAGAAAGAGACAAAGTCCGGCCTAGGTAAGGATATTGTGCATTTTCTTTTTTTTTTTTTTTAACATGACTTGGGTTCAAACTCATGACTTTGCACTTGCCAGGCAGGCATTTGTGCCATGGAGCTATCTCCTTGGCGCCTAATCATGCATTTTCTTAAGGTGGTAGTGTTGTTACTGGTGGTGGTGGTGGTGGTTTTGTGATACAGTTTCATTTGTTTGGCCCTATAGGAAATAGTGGTAAGCTATATTTGATCTTGTTCCAGTATTTAAAGCACCATCTTCTTGAAATTTGTTCTATTTGAAAATATTTCTTTAGTGCTACTTATGTGTATCATTTCTGCAGCAGTGGAATACAGTGGTGGGTTTATGCAAAAAGTAACTTTCAGAATACCTGCTCTGTATGTGTGGACTCTGCTCTTAAGTCAACTGAAAACAAAACATTTTAAAATCCAAAGATACAAACAGCTTGCACATTAGTATGAGAGATAATAAGTAAGATAAAGAAGTAAATATGTATTGTGTCAAAATAGTACTTAGCAATAGGTTCTTTGGAAAAAGGAAAACAGGCAGAATGGTGAACTCATGGTAAATTTTTTGGTTAGGTGATGGAGGCACTTATAAAAAGAATGACATTTGAGTGAGGAAAAAGTAGTAAGCCATGTGGATACTGTGGAGAAGAGTATTTCAGGCACATGGGATGCTAAGTGTGAGGGGCAGGAGCAGGGCTGGCAAATTTTCTCTTCTTCACAGAGGCTAATGGTGTTGTAGCCCCTGCAAGCAAAGAGGAGAGAGAATAGTAGTAGAAAAAGTTCTTATGAGAGGATCAGTACAAAAGCAGGAAGCTCATTTTAAAATATATTGAAATAATCCAGGAAATGATGATGGTGGCTTGGATGTGAGTAGCAATGGAAGACGGAAGTCACCAAATTCTGGATATATTTTAGATGAAACCAATGAGTTTACTGAGGGATAGATACGAGATGTAGGGGGAATTCACCAAGGATGAGTTCAGAGGTGCTTGAGAAGCTGGAAGAATGGAGTTTCTCCCATAGGAAGAACAGCTTTGAGAGGGAAGCTGGAGTTCTCTTTTGGCAGTTGTTTAATATAATTTATTGGACATTCATATGGAGATGTCAAGGAGGCATTTAGAGCTGGGCCATGGTGGTGCAGGTCTGTAGTCCCAGCACTTGGGAGGCTGAGGCAGAATTTGTGCGAGTTTAAAACCAGCCTGGGCTATAAAATGTGAGCTCAAGGCCAGCCTGAACTGCATAGCAAGAACCTGCCTCAAAAAGACCCACCCACCCTCCCCTCACCCCCCCACCCCCACCAAAAAAAATGGAAGCATTAGGCCTTGGAGTCTTCAGTTCAATCTAGAAACCTAGAATTGTGAATTTGACATTCAGTATGACATAGGTGAAGATAAATACAGCTAGGAGAGAGAGTTTCCCACTGTTGGGAGGTCCAGGAAGTGAGAAATACTAGTACAGGATTCTAAGCAATCTGAGAAGTAGGAAAAAGCCAAGAACATTATGCCCTGGAAGCCATGTATAGATGAGACAAAGGATAAATTTGATTAAGTGATTTTGGTGTACCAAATAAAATGAGGCTTAAAAATTGACCTTGGCTATAGCAACCACTGGTCCTCATGGGCCCCAGGTGCCTCCTGTGGGGAACTGGCCCACTCTTGGTCTTTCCCCACTCAGGCACTGCCTAGAGGAACCAGTCCTGCTGGTTTGTCACCCCTGACCCCGGGGGGTGAATGCTGATGAAAGACACATACAGAGTTGGTTTAACACACGACAGTTGAGGGGCTTATGCCTCTGGTAGGTAGAGGAGCCCTAAGCATCTGGCTCATCCTACTTTTATGCACTCAAACTTGGGTCCACACCATTAAAGTAACATAAGAGTTATCTGCCTTCCAATATCCACTAATACATGCTCAGGTAAACACCTTAATCTCAGCTGCAGTGATGATTCCCCAGAACCTGCAACATGCTGTCATGTCTGCATAATGTTTATGTTCATACAGGAGACCAGTGAGGCCTCAGTTCTCCTCTGGTTAGTTACACTTCAGATTAGGCAGTGTAGAGGTTATTTGCTAACCTCAGAGAGAGGTAGTTTTGGTTGAACGGTGGTGGTCTGACTGATGTCATTCAGATTAATATCAGAAAAGAACTTGGACACTGCCAGTGTAAACAGCTCTGTCAAAAAGGGGTTTTGCTGTAAAAGAGAAGATATGAAGTAGTTAGAGAAAGGAGTTGTTTTTTCTCTTGTTCTATTTTGTATGGGAATATAAAATTTTGTGTGCCATTGGAAGGCTCCTAGAGAGGGTGGAAGGAAATTCATGCAGAAAAATTTGTTGGAACAGTCTTTGAGGACAGGTGAGGACATAACTAGTTAATATAGCTACGAGAAGGTTATGCCTTTGGCAGGCAACACAGAATAAAGAGCAGTGATAGGAGAGGAGGCAGAGGGTGTGAGTGCAGCGCAGATAGCCGACGTGATGGGGTGGTCAGGACTTAGGTGAGTTTTCTTTTGTTCTGACGACTTTGTTTACTCAGTGAAATAGCAGTTGAGGTAAACAGGAAAGAATAACCATGAGGGCAGAGGTAGCATAGATTTGAGGATATAAGAAACTAAAATAGTTGTTTAGGTAATAGAAGAGTGTGGGACCTGGGAGGTAGCAGCCATTAATTGAAAGCAAGCTTTCAACACATTTTCACGTTTGCAATGCAGGTATAAGTGTACTACCGTATTAGCCCCGAAATAAGACCTAACCAGAAAATAATCCATAGCACAGTTTTTCTAGGGTGCTCATAATAGAAGCTCTACCCTCAAAAGATCATCAGCCAGACAAGGTGCGTTTAGTATGGTGGTTAAGATACATGGTAATATTAATAAATGTTATAGTGAAGTTAATATATTAATAAATTAGAAAATATTTGATATAAGCAAATAGTATGGGCATAATACTATATAGTATAAATTATAATAAAATATCCAAGCAGGTGCCTTTGGAAGAGAAGTAAACAGCTATATAAACAGATAAACTTGAGACTCTTTCCCAAATGACTGATCAGAATACAGGAACTATGCACAGATATCACACACATTGAAAACAGATGGACACAGTTGTATGTATTGTGAAGCTTTGTATTGTAACAGACAAATGTAATGTACTTGTGGGACAAAGAACCCTTTTCTGAATTTTGGTGCTGCAGTTTTTTGTCACTTTGTGTGGACCATCATTCGTAACTACCAATGTTGTTTTTGTTGCCATTCCATTCTTTATGTCTTTAGTTAACACTTGATTTAATCATAGATTGAAAGGGAATAATATTTTGACCACTAAATAAGATGATTACTAAAAAGCTATTCTTACCAAGTTTATGAAAGGAATCGTGGAGGACTCCTGGGGAAGAGTCTTAGGTCTTTCTGCAAAAAGAAGTTGGATCTCTGAAAGGTCAAAAAAATTGTGAGCAGAACACAGTAACCTCAGTTGGCAATGGGAAGAGGGAAACTGACATGTGAGTGTGGGTCAGGTTGGCAAGTGCCACTCCCTATGCTGGGAGATGCCACTGTGAAAGGCTGCTCACAGGAGAGCAGAGGTTTGGTTGAGGCTCAAGCATTTGGCCTTGCACTGGCGCTATAGTGAGAAAAGTCCCAAGAAGTCAACATCACAACCCAAGCTGCCTAGTTCCTTCAGTGATGGGATCCGTCTTTATGAGAAGACTGACAGCAGTGTTCATGCTGAAGATCCTGAGGTTAGGTGATACGCACTTGTTCTCAAGTCCTTCGCTGATGGCGCCAACTTTTCTAAATATTACTATGTTCATGGGCTGAGGGTCTCAAGGGACATTGGTCAGGGTATGCCTTGTCAAGTCCACATTCTCTCCACTTGTTAGAGGAGTGACGTATTACCAGTTCATCTGGGTGGAAAGAAGCCCCACCTCTAACCATGACTAAGGGCAAGAAAATAAGATTGAGCTGACTGCTGGCACCCACCTGACATCCCAGGACTCTCAAGGCTGAGGCAGGAGGATCACTGAGTTCCAGACCCCAGTCTTGGCTAAATAGTGAGTTCTAGGCCAGCCTGCACCGCATAGTGAGACCCTGTCTTGGACAGACAGACAGACAGACAGACAGACAGACAGAGATGGGAGGAGAGAAAAGACAAGACCGAACATGTTTTAGACATTTATTTGCTTGAAACTGAAAAGGCCAAGAATAAACCAAATAATGATTCCTACAGAAATGATTATCTTCAGATGGTCAAGTGTTAAGCCATTCAAGGACCATGCTCATGGACATCAGACTCTTGAAATTGGAATGGAGAAAAGTCAGCCTGAAAACTTCATGAAACCCGGCCTGCAACAAACAGGTCATGCTTTGCGTGAAGAATTTGTGGGATAAGATCCCTGACAGCTGTGTTGTCAGTGCATTCCCAACAGGCTCTGTGGACAAGGAGTGCTCGTTTACGGAGGGCTCTGTTGCTGGACAGGAGAAAGTGGAGCCAGTGTTCTACAGGGAGTGGAGTCGAAAGAAATTCACATGGGAATTTGGGATTTGGAGAGTTAAAGATGTTCCAGAAGATGATATGGCTGTATATGAATAAATGTAGGTTTTGTACATGAATGTAGTCTGTTGTGCATGAAAAATAAGATATCCCCTGAAAATAAGCCGTAGTGTACTTTTTGGAGCAAAAACTAATAAAAGGGCTGGCTTTATTGGAGAAATAGGGAGTTGGCAGAGTTGGATTTAACTAGGGAGTTGATTTAGCAAAGCTAGCATGAGGACATTGTGAGGAGGCAGAAGAGAGGGACACAGAGGTGACTGGCGACTGGCAGGTGGAGTGAAGCTGAGCAACCAGGAAAAGTGGTTCTGCAAAAGGCTGCAGGATTCTAGGAATGAAGAACTTGTAATTGGAGTAGTAAAGGAAGCTGGGAGAATGGTGGTGAGCAGAGAGTAGAGCAATTGAAATTAAGGTATGGGGAGTTGAAAGTCGAGAAATAAAAGGTTGGCTTAGGTGAGAGAGTTTTGTAGATCAAGAAACTGAGAAACCCACATAAATCACACATGTGAATTTTGTTGTCACTGAGTTGAGCAGTTAATATTAGGAAGAGAGCAAATGGACAGAAACCCCTGGTGTACTGAGCCAAGTGAGAGGGGTCCTCATGGTACACCAGATAGCTAGCAGTGAACGTGGAGCTCAGGCTGGGATGTTCATGCTGTCCTTGAGGCCTGCAGTCGCTGCGCTGTGGTGAATGAGACAGCACGGGCTCATGTCTCCTGTGCGCTCAGTCTTTCTGTAAAGACTGGTGGCACTGCTGTATTTGGCTGTTTTAATTTTTGCTTCCTTTAAAACTAATTTTATTAATATTAATAGTTTGGTGGGTTTTTTTGTTTTTTTGTGGGACCTGAGTTCAAATTCACAGCCTGGCATTCGCAAGGCAGGCACTTATGCCATGTAGCTATCTCCCCAGCTCTTTTATTAATAGTTTTTTAAGTGCAACAAAGTTAAATAAAGTGAACTGTAGACCCAGAGCCTCTCCACAGATTCCCTTTCTGAAGCAACTGCTGTAATCCCTTAGCTAATTCTCCTGTGGGTATGTACCATATATGTGTCTGTATGTCTACATCTCTAAATGTTGGACATTTAATATGTCTGTATTTTCTGTGGTTTTCAGCTTTGTCTATTTGGTCTTTCCTTTGTGAGATGAGAAGTGAACCCGTTCCTATATCCCACCACTTTCAAACCTGCACACCCTATCCTATTAAGAGGATCATACTTGGAATTAGATCAAGATACAAATCAGTGATTTTTTTTTTTTGCATATTGAGAATTGTGCAGTCATCGGTAGCATCTTAATTCTACAATATTTTCCACTCCCAAAATGAGGTTTCCATTTCCTCCATCTTCATTCCTGTTAACACTTGTTCATCATTTGTATTAAACTAACATGAATAAAGCATGTATGATTTGGTCTCCCATTGTGGCCTTTATTTGTATTTAACTGAACACCAGTCATGTGGAACATTTCTTCACATGTTTATTAGCCATTTATATATTTTCTTTGGTGAGATGCCTTTGTAAATTAATTGTTTAATTGGGTTGTTATTGCTGGGTTATAAGCATTCTTAGTCTATTGGTTAAATCTCACTTTTTTTTTTTTTGTACTGGGGATCACACTCAGGACCTTGAACCTGGCAGGCAGGTGCTTATGCCTCTGAGCTATTCCCCAGGCCCTAGCCTATCTTCACATTCTTAATAATGTTTCCTTAGCATATAAAACTTATTTTGATAGAATTCAATTTATCTGTTTTTTCTTTTGTCATTTGTGCTTTTAATGTATATGTGTGTGTGTGTGTGTGTGTGTGTGTGTGTGTGTGTGTGTGTATATATATATATATATATATATATATCTTATTCCAAGATTCAAAAATTTATTCTGATACTCATTTCTAGGGTTTTATGTGTGTGTGTTTTAGTTTTACGTCTGTGAATCATTTTGAGGCTTTTTCTGAACATGAAGTTTTAAGTACTTTATGTGATTTTTTTTTTTTTTTTTGACACTATTTAAAATTTCCCATTGAGTAAATATTCTGAAGTTTATGTAGCTGTTCTATTGTAGATGGAAATTTTGTTCCCAGTATTTTGAAGAAATTGGTCTGGGCTTGTGCTAGCACTCTGGAAGCTGAGTTAGGAGGGTTGCAGGTTTGAGCCTAGCCTGGGCATCTGAGTGATACAGCAAGACAGTCTCATAGTTGAAAACACCAATTAAAGATTGGAATTTAGCTCAGCATGAAGGCTACTAAATTCAATCACCAGGGCTGCCGAAGATGTGAGGTGGATTTTTTTCCCTGAATTTAAAGGTTCTGATTCTTGTTAAGATAGTCTCATGTAGAATTCCTGTGTTAGTAACTATTAACTTATCACTTTTAAAATTTGTGATGAACAACTGTTTTGGTTTGTGTATAGGTGTCCCCACAAAGCCTCATGCTGTCATGGGGCTGCTTCTGGAATTCATAATTATTGTGGAAATTTATCTGCCTCTCCCCTGGGGCAGGTGATTTGCATTTCAGTGCAAGGTAGGAAAAGAAGTAAGCTGCTTCAGCAGCTAGCTCTCTCCCTGTGCTCTTGCTCTTACCAGCCACTGTGAAAGCTTGTTTTTTGCTATGTGTCTCTCTGCCTTGGAGCCAGCTGAATTTCAGCTGGAGCCAGCTGAAACTTCCAGTAACTGTGAGCTAAATAAACCTTTCCTTCCCTCGTTTTGAGTGTTGGGTGTTTGTACCAGCAACGAAAGAAGAGTAACTGAGACAAAAACTTATCTTGCTTTAACTAGCTATTTATTTTTAGTTTGTCATTAATTGTTCTTAGCTTTGGAGACCAAGTCACCAAAAAGCTTGTACACCTTGACCAATCTGTACCATGATAATAACAACATGTAGTTAATTGAGTGTTGACATAACCGTTGTAAAGACCTGTGTTGTTTATTTCACTTGACTCTTGAAAAATGGAAACTGAAGATCACAGAAGCAGGCTTACCCTGGATTGCACAGCTGTGAAGTTGCAACACAGCCAGAGTTCAGACCTTTGTGGTCTTTAAAGCAGCTTTGCAGCGGCAGTACACAATAGTCCTAACAATGTGGACTTCAGCTTGAGACCACGCCAGGAGTTAGGCTTAGATTTCTGTATTTTTAGTGACGCCAAGGCTACTCTGAAGGGCATTACAGAGCAACATGCGTGCTGGCTGGCACACAGTGGCTATTTGAATCTCTAACCGGCTTCCAGCAGTATGGAATATGGCTACTGCTAGTCATGTTGCCATTTGAGAATTATATTTCCAGTCTTCTGGGTGACAACTAACCCTCCCTCCATTGCTGTCCTGGGTGCATATCTTCCCTCGTGGCCTTCTAACATGACCTGAATGCCAAGGCACAGCCTCTGTACCTTCTGCCCTACTTTTCTAGCCAGAATCCACTCAACTGCTTGCTATGACTGGCTGAGCTAGAGGTCTCACAGCAATGTTCTCACAGCTCATAGCTTTCAGCCTTGACGGAAAATCAGAATCACTGGTGGAGTGCCTTAAACATTTATGTGTCCATGGTGATTGGTAAGCTGTAGCTAACTGTTGTATGGCCAGGATCAAAAACCTGTGATCTTAACATCAGTAAGTGATAAGGATGCCTATCTTAATCTTAAAGAAGAAATGTTAGTTTTTCTATCCCAGGTGCTTTCTGCAGTCTCACAAGCCAGCAGGATATGGTTAGTTTTCTAGTTCTTAGAACCTTACCTATAGTCTTCACCACAGTAATGAAATTTACCATGCTTAATAACTCCTTCCCACACACACAGGAGCATTGGGCCCAAAGATTAGCATTCGCTGTCTAGGAGGCAAGTGCAGACTGTCTGGTACATTATAAAAATTTCTCCTGTTTTAACCAGGGGCTCTGAATCCCTGTTTCCTTTGGGAGAGGGGAGCTTTATTGATGAGGAAAGAAATTTGTGAACACTTGAGAGCAGAGGCCGCATTATAATCACAGCCTTGAAATGCCAGAAGAGTTTTGCCTGGCAAGGATGGCCAAGGAAACCACATGAAGGAAGGTAGAGCTTTGGCAGTGCACACTGCATTCAGAAGCCAGCAGTCTCCTGGAGCAGGATCCTAATGTAGCCTTCTGAACTTACAAGATAAGACTAAAAAGGGGTAAGGCAATGGTTAACTTTCATCTAGAAAGAAGATCCAAATTACTAGTAAGCCCACTAATTCCTCAAAGACTTCCAAGAAGCCCATTGGACAGTAATCCAGTCTTTATTACCCATCATTATCAGATCTCTTACATGGCTTATAGGAGACTGGCCTGTTTAAGTTGAAGTACTAAATGGAGTGTCATGTTTGAATGTGTAGGCCACAGTCATAACATGCTGCTCACCTGTGAGAAATGATACAAATTCAGAACGTCTACATTTATGTGCAGTAAAATCTATTAGGGTTTGGTTACATTTTTTAAGGTACTATGTAGAGAAACCTTTGTATACGTTAATAAGCACATAGAAAATAGCGGCATGCTCAAGAATATAAATGAAATGCGGCTGTTAAAAAGAGGACTTTTTACATTCTTCATCCTTTCATAGTTAGAATTTTTTAACCATGGAATTCTTATCTTGTAATCTGTTTTAAAAAGTTTTAATTTGACCAAAAGTTTTGCTGACCTTCAGTGTCAACAGGACTCCCACCCCTGCGTCATAACATCTAAAAGAAAGGGGACTCTCTAATTTTCTAAAGTCAGATTCCTGCTGGCCTTTAGTAAACGCTCCCAGTAGTGCCGTGCAATATCAGAAACTTAGAAAAGCTGTTTATCCCTTTCCCTGTTCTGTCTCCAGTACCATCTCAGACTTGCTGCATTGTATAACTCACATTATTTTAGGACTTTTGCCCTAAATACCTGCTCCAGCCCATTTAAACGGAGCAAATGGCTGTGACAGCGGGGCAGTGACTGTTGCCTTGCACTGAATAATGGTCACTGAGCGTGGCCTGCAGTGAAATGTGGCAAGTGACAACTTCCATCACTTCTGAATAGTAAGTGTAACCAAGCTCTAGAGCAGGAGGGTGAGGACCACACCAGTGTTCCATGGACAGGTCATTTTTGTAAAGTCTTTTCCAAAGGAAAATTAACCTTGGCTAGTTGTAAATGTGTGGCTGATAAGAAATGTTTAGGTAGAAGTCAGTCTGTAGACTTTCTGTCTTAAGGCCAGACTGGTTAGGTAGTGAAAAGCACAGAATAGGGCAGGATAATAAACTGACTAAAGTTGCTACTTGCAAATCTTTATTCTTGGTAAAAGAGATTGCACATTTATATTAACTCATAGTAAATTCAGTTGCATATAAATACAATTCAGTAACGGAACTGAATTAAATATCATGTTTATAATTCAAAGGTTGAGAAATAGATTTTTTTGTTATTGAAAGACAACAGTATTTTAGAAAGCTTAGAAGGAAATTGACAAAATAATACTGTCTGTAGGAAAGTCTGAAAATAGAGAAGCATAGCATTTATGAGAGCTTGCCAGGCCACACATAGTGATCCTAATTATAATTCCAGCCCAGCCTTGGCAATTTAGTGAGCCCCTGTATCAAAATAAAAAGGACCAGGGATGAAGCTCATTATGAAGGGTTTCTATCCTCAGAACTGTGTTCTCGAGCCCCCTGCTATTGTGGGGACAGGGATCCTTAGATAGTTGTCCACCAAGAAGCTGCTTTTAATATAGCAGTTCAGATGACTCGAATGAACACCTGTGCCCAAAACACATAGGAAGGGCCTGTGCCAGGTTTTAGACCTGTATGTTTCTGTTTGCAGGGCCTCTTTTCCTTGGTATCCATCAAGATTACATGCAACTCTTAAACAGCTCCACCTAACAGCACCTAACATCTCACTGTTGTTATCCTCTCTGAAGTGTTTGGTAACTATGCTGTAGATGACCAGGACCTTGGTATGCTTTGTCACTGTTAAAATGGTAGTGATGTCTCCTGTTCCAGCCCAGACCCAAATCGCACCGCTGGGAGCTGAGCCTGCGCATCCGCCGCAGGTAAGCTCCCTGCGCCCCTCTGCCCCGCCTCTGCATTCCGCGACTAACTTCCTGTTCCAGCCCAGACCCAAATCGCACCGCTGGGAGCTGAGCCCACGCGCCGGCTGGGTCAGGATACTTGGCCTGCTTTCCCTCCCCCCCCCCCCCCCCCC
>PVJA010001966.1:86308-115267 GCA_004027025.1 Myocastor coypus | reverse complement strand
TTTCAACAGTTCTCTTAGGGCTTTGATTTGCATTTCATTATTAGTGATGGTGAGTACCTTTTCATACATTGGTTGTTTACTTCCATGTCATCTTTGGAAGGAGCTTTCTTAGGAAAGTATTTTGTCTAAAATCAGGAAGAAACAGTGAAGCCATCACTTGCCTCATGTCCACTCAACATATTTCAGAAAGTTCTAGCAAAGAATTTAGGCAGGAAAATGGGATAATAGTCACTCAAGTAAGAGAGGAACAAATAAAATCATCTCTATTTGCATGTGTTATGATCTTACATGTAATTATCATTAAGACTACATATATGTACAAGCACACAGGCACACACATACACATACAAGTAGAAGCCTATTAGAGCTAATAAAACAACAAAAAACTCACTTATACCATACACAAAAATCAACTCATTCTGATACAGACTTATATGTTATACCTGAAAGTAAAAATAAAGGGGGGTAAATATTAATGACATTGACCATTGCAGTGATTTCTTGAATATGATAGCAAAAACACAGCTAACAAAACTAAAGCAGATCAGTGGGACCTCTTTCTGGACTATAAGAAAATCAACACACTGAGAGAGGGACCCACAGAATGGGAAAAAACATTTGTGTGCCATAACGGATCTGATAAGGGATCACAATCCAAAATTATGAAGAAATCCTTAGTTTAATAGCAAAATCAAAAGCAAAGTAAGCCAAACAACAACAACCACAGCTAATTATGTGTAAATCATTTTTGCGATCTCTTTTTCACATAACTCTAGGCCAGTGCATGAAAAAAATATTACTCCATTGCTTTCAAAGTACATTGAGAATCTGGCCACATTTCACCACCTGCCTTGGACTTAGAAATCATCATCATCTCTCTTGATTACTGCAGTGGTCTCTCCTTTTTCCTCACTCCTTTTCCTGCTCTGTCCTCAACACACTATCAAGATCTTCAGAGGTTTTTTACAAGTATATGTTTACAGCACATAGTGATCCCTTGTGGGGATTCAGTACATATATATGAACACATCTTAATTCTTTTCTCATCTCCATCCATCTCTCAATTGTTTTCCCACCTAAAAAGATATATCTTTCTATTTCTTGTTACCTAGCCTTTATTTTACTCTTTATCCATATTTTGTGTTTTTCATACAAGCGAAACCATGTGATATTTAATCTTGCATATCTGCTTCATTTCATTTAACATTATGATCTGTTCTACACGAGAAGTCCAATCATGCCATCATGGTCATCTCTTTTTCTCAGAATGGAGACCGTTATTTTAAATTATCTATGACATTCCATATTTCTAACCCCAGTTTTGCTATCTGTCCTCATTTCCGACTATCCTTCCTAGTTCACATTTTGCAGAAATGATGCTGACATCTTTAACATGCCAGATATATCCTGCATTAAAATTTTTGTCCTGACTCTACAATCTAATTAGAATTCTGTATCTCTGAAATGTGCATGTAAGTGTGCGCACACACCACAGTCAAGTCCTTTGCCTAGCTAACATCGTTACATTAAGTTATTGATAAAGTGCTCACATTCCAATGATGACTTCCATCCTTGCCTCACCAGCATTGTTTTTTTTCAAAATTCACCTAACTGCGAGCTCCTAGTGACCTTTGCTCTCCCAGTTCTATTTTCCAGCATAGTTATCAACACCTAATGTAGTCTTCCCTCCCTTCTCTCTATCTCCTTCAAGGGCATGCTTTGAAGAATTAAGTTCAAACAGGGTAGCATTTTGTCTAGTTAGTCCACTAAAAGCTCTGTTCATCTAAGTAGAATAGTTAATAAATGTTCAATAGGTATTTTGAATGCTACTTACTGAAGACACTTGAGATTACTAAATCATATGAGTCAGGATTCTCTAGAGAAATGGGACTATAGGATAATTTATTATAAGATTTTGACTACCGCTAGGGCCAGCCAAATAGCTCAGCAGATTAAAATGTCTGCAAGCAGGCACAGGGGCTGGGGGTTCCATGCCTAGGCCTGCTGTGCTGGCCCTGCCACCAAGGTGTGCCGAGACGGCAATTGAGACTGGGCATAGTGGCATGTACCTGTAATCCCAGCTCTTGTGTGGCTGTAAACAGGCGGATCACTCTGAGACTATAATATAATATAGTCTCATAACAACATATATGATACTGACTACCACTATGAAAGCTAAGAAGTCCTACACCCGTTATCTAAAAACTAAAGACCCAGAAAAGCAGGTGTGGTTTCATTTTTGTTTTATTTTGTTTTTTTGGTACAGGGTCTCACTATGCAGTCAGACTCAGTGATCCTTCTGCTTTCAGCCTCCCCAGCAGCTGGGATTATAGAATGCACCACCATAGCAGGTGTTGTTTCAAATACCAAGAGCCATAGGGCTTATGAGGCAGATCCTCATCCACCTCTGAAAACTTGAGATCCATAAACACTAAGGCAAAAAAAGATGATGAGAAACTCAAAAATAATTAATACAACCTTTATCCACCTTTTTGGTTATTGCCAGACTCTAAGTGGGTAGGATAAAGCTGACCTCACAATATAGAGTGCTATTTACTTTATTTAGTCCATCAGCTTAAATGCTAATTGTTTCTAGAAAAATCTTACAGATGTGCCTAGCCATAATGCTTGTGCTGTGTGGACATCCTGTGACCTAGTAAAGCTGACACTTAAACTTAATCATCATACCAGTTTTCCAGTCTATGAGAAACCCCAGTGTATTTATGGTCCCTTTACCAACGTTCCTTTCTAAATTAATGTCTTGCTCTTTCCTACGATGATTAGTGTGGTCTAGTCCTATCTCTTTTGAAATAGCACTAATGTAACATCCCATAACTCAGTGGTTTCCAAAATTTTCTGCTCAAGGAGATTATGGGGTGACAGAGGAAAGGGACTGAAAGTATATAGTGTGCCAAAGGAGAGTCATCTTCTCTAAAGAGAAAACATTCTCTCAGGCATTCACAGAGAGCAAACTTGCCAAGCAATGGCTGTGACTCATCCAGACAGCTGACATGGACAATTCTACAAAGTACTGTACATGGTTCCAAAGTAAGTCCTGAGGTGACTTGACTGACCTTGGGAGATACAAAAGTTACATGTTTTGCTATAGAGGTCTTGCTTAAACTTGCCCCTAACCACCCAGCAGAAAAGTTTAACCACAAGGCATAAAACGGAAAGCTAGATTAGATGCTGAGCTATAAAAGGCTTAAATCAGCAGCTTGCAACATGGCCAGTTTCACCAATAACCCACTGTGATGTTCAAACGTTTGATTATGTATGCAACTACTTTCTCTTAGCTCAATGAGAAAAAAAATTTTTTTTCGTCCCAATAATGATTAGAAAAATTATAACGTCTATACCCTGTGTCTGTATAACTAATAGGAGGATAACAATATGCATTGTTACATATTGGAAATGTACTACTAACGTGTTTTGAAACTATCACATTGTTATTCCTTATTAAAAGTAATAAAAATAAATTTAAAAATCAAAAAGAGAAAATTCAAATGTTAGATAAAAGTCTTTTAAAAAGTAAATAATTCCTGAAATATATTTTATAAATCTAGGGTTTCATGTATCAAAGTTGCTTAATAAAATAATATCCATATGAATTTTCTGAGAAAATTCCCCCCTCCAAAAAAAAAGAAGGAGAAGAAGAAGAAAACAAAAAAGAAATAGTAAATGTTGGGAAGAAAGTAGATACAGAGACTTGGGATGGAGGTATTATGCATCTCCATCAGGACTGCCATGGGGATTCCTGATGGCAATCACATAAATGACAATGAACAGATAGCTACTCTAGTTGTGCACAACAGTGCGTACTCTTTTGTTGACTGTTTCTTCTCTACCTAACACTGAAGCACTACTTGGAATTTGTTCCTGGTTTATCCTCTTCCCTCTCTACTTTTTTCCTTGGATTAGCTGGTCTGCTTCCATGGATATACACATATACTTAGACACACACACACACACACACACACCACTACCAACACTGCCACCAATTATGCTGATGATTCTTAAGATGATCGCTCCAGTCCAGATCTTTCCTCTGGCTTCCATTATTAATAACCACACAATTACCCACATTACCCTTATATTTGGCTGACCGATTTAATGTCCAAATGAGTAAATTCCCTTACCTGTCTTTACCACACCTTTACCACCTTTCTACTTAGAAGCTCCTCTGATCACTAAA
Source organism: Myocastor coypus (assembly GCA_004027025.1). Classification (NCBI taxonomy): domain Eukaryota; kingdom Metazoa; phylum Chordata; class Mammalia; order Rodentia; family Myocastoridae; genus Myocastor; species Myocastor coypus. The sequence goes on along the minus strand of PVJA010001966.1, from coordinate 111,072 downwards.
GTTCCAAATCCCCCATACCTCTGCTTTATCAGTTCCTCCATTCAAACTGTCATCAGATTTTGCCTAGTCTGTTCATTCAGATGTCTTAAATAATTTAGTTTTTCACTTCATCAAGGGCTATACTTTTCCTAAGTTCTTGAAAAATAATGTATAGATAAGATGACAAAGAATCAAAGGAGGGATAGCTCACATACAGTTTAGGAGAAGAAAATGATTTCACAGAACTGAGTTTTGGGTAATTATTTTGTGTTGTGGGAGAGGTCACAGATAGGTGGGTGTAAGGACAACCATGCAAATGAAGGAACAGAAGAGGCAGAGGCAGAGCAGAGCAGAGGAATCTCTGGGGAAAAATAAGCAGCCCAGTTGGGCTAGAGCTGACAATATATTTAGAGGAGAAGTGGGAACAAGGGCTAAAAACATAAAATTGGACTATATTGTGGAGGGCCTAAAATACCACAGTGGGACAGATTAAGTTGATTTGTATACTTCCTGCCTTCCCAACGTGCCTTGTTGTTCATAGTCATAAATGTGTATCAGCGGAAATGGAAGACAACCTGCATTCACTTAATTGTTCTGAATTCACTGGGGTCTTTTCCATTCTGAATGTACAAAAGGATGTCTCAGAATATAGAGATTTTCCCATTTCTTTTTTTTCTATAACATCAATTATTAAGCAACACTGTATATTAGCAGATCCATATGCTTATTGTAATAGTAATTGTTTCCACATGATTATTTTCAGGGTATTTTCTTATGTGCCGAGGTATTTATCTTTCATGCCGAACTACCTATTTTGTAAAAATACCAATAGCAGGGATACCACTGTGTTTATGATTACTAACCTCACTGAATCAAAGGCACCATAGATGAAGTTTTAAGAATATTTAATACATCATTTACTCGATTCTCTCTCTTTGAGGTGCATTGCAGATTATCTTAGTAGATGTGAAATTTCCTTCATCATGCAGAACACACTTCTATCCATACTCAGCCATCAATTAACAATCTGAAATAGTGCCCTGCATTCTGAGCAACAGCTGAAACATTTAACATGGACAAAGAACTATGAACTTACAGTCAGGTTTTCTTCTTTAGTTAAACAATCATTTTCAATAGCTTTTCAGCTAGCTAGCTGAATCTCTTTGTCTTTTGCCTCTCTCTCTCCTCGTGTGTGTGTGTGTGTGTGTGTGTGTGTGTGTGTGTACGTGCGTGCTTATATGCAAATATAGAAAGCATGAATAAAATCACCTATAATTTTATGTCAGTAGTAGCATATTTTGCATACACCTATGTTAACCTGTTTTCCTGAGTAAGAGATAAAAAGATTAGTATTTTTATACAATTAGCATCATGAATTATAAATCTTAGATGCCTTTATTTTTCAGTAAATATATTCTAAGCATTTTTCCAATGGGTTAAATATATTTATCCAGTATTGAAGGATGCATATCATTTTTTTTTAAGATGGCTGGCTCAGCCTGCTCAGGGGTGGGGCTGGCATAGCATGTGGTGCCGGGGATTGAACCGTGATCCCTGCCATTGCCTAAGCTTTCCTAAGCAGGTCAGCTTTTGAAAACATAGGCAAGTGATTTCCTTACTTGTAAGTGGACTTTTGAAAAGACTATGTATAGATAATGACTCAAGATCTACTGAGGGATCACTGCTGGCAACAAAAGTGTTAATACAAATAAAAAAATATGAGAAGAATCATTCTAATACTTCCTTATGTGGAGATAAGTTGCAAATGACAGAATAAAAAAATGCGTAGGCAGTGAGTATAAGGAGTTACTCAGCTTCCTGGGTATTAAAATAAAAAAAAGCAGAATGGAAATGTGACATCTGTGACTTGGCGGGGTGGTGAAGGTCCTGATCATCTATAGATGGCCGAGGACTGCAGGAGAAGGTGCCCAGTGACCCTAACACAGGGCATGTGCAGCAAGAGCTGCTGCTGTAGGAAAGGGTTCAAAAGAACTTTAGTTGAAGATACTTGTGTGTGTTCTGCCACTTCTAGGAATTCATCCTAAGAAAACAGGGTTAACCACAGGGACTTGCTGTGTGGTTTTTACTTATCCTACTGCTCTTCCTGCAACTAAAATAAAAAATGATTTAAATGCCCCAGGAAAAATACTTAAAAAATATTTTTTGGTTAAATAAGTGATATGCATTCCTTCAATAATGCAAAAATATATTGAATCCTATGGAAAATGCTTAGAGTATGTTTACTCAACACAAAAATAAAGTCATATAAGTTGTATAACTCATGATGCCAATTGTATACCTTTTTATCACTTACTTAGAAAAAGAGGCTAACACTGGTGTGTCTCAAATATGTCACTACTGACATAAAATTACAGGTGATTTTTATTCATGCTTTCTATATTTGTATATAAACACATCTATATTTCATGCAGTATATATTTCACATAACCATGGATTATGACTATAGATATGTTTTGTATACACATCTACATGCCACACAGAATCAATAATATATTTTTCAATGTCTGCCAGCAATACACTAAATTAATTGTAATGCTAGAATTCTGCTCTATTCTCAATGTCTAGAGGAACTGAAACTGTTTAATAAAGCAACAAAAAGACAAAGGTGTCATATCAAATTGTTTAGGACATGGTAATTACAGTGACTCTTACTGAATAAAGAAGACTGAAAGTGCTAAAAGCTAGAACCCATGCTAAAAATTTAGAAAAGAAATAGAATACCTTCCAAAAATTAAAGCGAGGAAATTATAAACATAACAAAGAAAAGCTTAGTGAAAAAATTTAAAAATAGAGTAATAAAAACAAGTCGAAAGTTTGAAACATGAATGGCTATCTTTTAAGCCTCATTTGAAAAGAACATGCAAATATAACAGACAATGGATAAGAAGAAGAAATTAGTTACAGGAACAATGAGGCATTGCATGAGAATGGCTTATGAAGAAAGAGGAAGGATACACAAGCCAAGGAGATTGGATTGCCAAGCAAGATTGGCCCGGCTTAGTTCTAGGTCATGTTGACCTAAAACACACTCATTGTTCTTTGTAAAATAACATGAAGGCTATTTTTCTTGTATATCATCACATCTAACGTTATTTTAGGAATCACTGGATTAAATGTTGTAATCGCTGGAGTCTAGCTATTGTAATATCATATTAATTAAGTAAGCAGATAGTGTTACGCTGTAAGGAATGTTCTCTGTACAGGATGAGCAGAGAAATAGGCACCTTCATCTATTTTATCATTTGGTGTCAACCTAGCTCCTTATTTTGTATATGACTCAGGGTTTAATTCCTCCTATGCAAAGGCAGGGAGACCCTTTGTCATTTACAAGTGTGATGGATCCTTCTGTCTGGATTATGATTTCCAAAGCTGAGCAGAGCATTTAATATTGGTAACTTCCAGTGCAGACTGATGTGTGTGTGTATGTATATATGTGTGTGTGTGTGTGTGTGTGTGATCAGCAGATTTGGAAAAATGAGCAGTCTCTTATCAGACACACTTTTGACAGTTTACTAAAAATCTTCTTGGTTAGACCTAAAATCTTTAGGGTGAGATACTGTTCTTACTCATCTGATTGCTACTCGTTTATTGATGCAATTGTGCTGCCCAATAAAATCACATGTTCCAATTAGTCTGACTAGACACTGAAGTTTCTGGAAGACACTCACTGTTTCCTGAAAAATTATCACTTTCACTCCACTTCTGTTTCTGTATTGCCACACATGATCTCTTATTTATCTGCAATACCCAGCATCATATTTCTATTCCTAGAATCCCTGATCCACATTTATAAGCTAAATATGATGGTGCCTCCTCACAGCTGCCCTTACCTGTCTGCTGACAAAGAATAGTTATTTTCTTATTTCTATTTCAACCAGGAAGATTTTACAATAACTGAATAAGTTTATTTGTATTCTCAAATAAACAACAAAATAAATGATGTTATCTATCTGCATAAGAAGTGAAAGTCAACGCAGCGAACTGAGAGAAGGCAAGGAGTGCTTTTCACAAGCAGTAAGGCATGGTTGGTCCAGATGATGATCACAAAACATAAGATAATATGATAGGCTGCCCTAAGATAATGGATTGCCCCAATAGTCCTTCCTCCCCCTCCCCCTCCTCTTCTTCCTTCCTTCCTCCTCCTCTTCCTCCTCCTCCTTCTCTTCTTCTTCTTCTTCTTCTTCTTCTTCTTCTTCTTCTTCTACTCTTTTTTTCTTTTACAGAGAAGGTCTTGCTATGCAGTTCAGGGTGGCCTTAAGCTCACTTTTGTAGCCCAGGCTGGTCTCAAACTCACACCAATCCTCTTGCCTCAGCCTCCCAAGTGCTGGGATTACAGGCATGTGCCACCATGGCCCGGCTGGACTTCTTTCTTTAAGAAAAAAATAAACATCTAAAATAATAGTCACTCAACATTCTGTGATATATCTATCTCAATCTAAACTTGTGATCAAACTTTTAATGTATAAATTTTTACACTACCACAACCTCTCCTATATATGTGTACATGTACATAGACAATATGTTACCTTTGGTAAAATGTAATCAAAATTTAAATTTTAAAGGGTAAAATTTTAAATGCATTCATCAAGTTTCTAATACTGTTTTTCTTCTGCCCAGTGAAGCATGAAGGCTTAAATCACATGGCAGAGACACAATCATACTAATTTTTAGAGTAAAATGCAACACTTGAGCAAGTAGCTCACAAAGAGGCGATCAGGTCATGTTAGATTCAGGAAGAGTGAGAATTTCCTGGAAGAAGAAGAGATGTGAGCTGGGATAGCAGAGAGACAGAGAATTTGATTAAAAAAAATCAGAACCTCACCAAGTCAGACAAATTTCTCTGTCAGGCTCAAACTGATACAGGGCTCCCTGGAGGCGACAGGGACCTGAGAGAAGAAGGGACCCGAGAGAAGAAGGGCTCTTGGATGTGGACTTTGACCTGTGTGCATGGGCGGCATAATTGGCTGAAAGCATTTGAGACTTTAAAGAGCACACTTCTTGGTGTAAGGAAGGTGAAGAAAGTTCAGGGCAAAGCGAGGTCAACACAGATGTCTTTTTCTTCCTCCCTCGCAACTCTATAATAAACTCATCTAAAATTCTGGCAACTTGAGTTTCTTGAAGTCTGTCCTTCTCAAGAGTGTGCTTTTGCTAAAAGGCTTCTCTCCCGCCATGCACATAGAATACGGATACACTCATCCAGAGACACACAAGGAATAGCTTTGAATAATGTGGAGGAATGAGAGGCCCACACCTTAAGTCCTGTGCAAAGTAGAGAATCTCCTTTCTTAAACAAGCTCACCATCAGTTCATGTCCCATTCTTACCTTTAACGTAAGTAGAAATGCTGCTGTAGTGTTGATATGCTTTTTAATCCCCCCAGGAGAGAGTAAGCTTCCCCACAGTTAATGCCTAATCACTTCTTTTCTAAAGAACGCTAACCCAGAACACTTGAGTTACATTCCATCAGGAAACATTCTTATACTTCAGTTACCCCTTCTCTTTCACCAACATCCCTGGCTTGGTGAAGTAATGGGAAAACCAATCATGCTGAGCAAGAGCTCTCCTTGCCTGAGGCCAGAGATCCTGCTTATTCACCATAGAACACTTCTTGATGTGGGCCTACTGTTTCCCACTTTTATTTGTTTCCAGCTTGGTGTCACCCTACTTTGCTCCGTGCCCTTCGTCCTTGCCGCTTGGGTAACCAGTTCTTTCGTGCCAGTGCTTTTTTGTCTCCTAACTTAGGGTTTCATGTTTTTTCTTCTTGGTATCACAGATTCCCTGAACCACTTGCTGGCTCCAAAATGAACATAATTAGCATCTAATTATTTCCTTCACCTTTAATGCCTTCCCTCTAGAAATACCAGCTTGTTTCTTTCCTTTTCTTTTCTTCCCCCCTTAAGTCAGTTGCAGTAGCTCAAACCTTTAAAGGAGGTTTCCACTATTTGAAGAAGTCAGGGCTTTGGTATTGAAATGGCTTCAGGAATACGTGAAATCAGTCTCTTTGCCTTAACCTTTTAGCATTTCCCACAATTCTTTGAGACCATGGGAATCTGGTATCATCCATTGAAACCCCTCCCCCACAAATACATAATTATTTTGTTGCTTTCCAAATTAAACTGACTTTAATTAGATTTAATTTTATCTGAAGCATTTAAATCTAATTGACTTAGAACTATTTTAGAAATTCGGTACAGCAAATATACTTCACAGATGAGTCAAACTTATAAAAAAGCAATAATATTCTAAACACATGTTTAATTAAAATAACATCACTGGATTCTAGCTTCATTTCTATCGTGTTTATTATCTCTGTTTTCTGGAAGTTTGTACATCACTTGTGGTTGGTAACTCAAGTATCTATCAAGGTTGAGTCAGAGCCTTGCCTTGGCGGGGAGGGCCCTCAGAGAATCCCTGCCCTGCCCTGGTCCGGTCCTACCTCAAAGTGCTGACTGCCAGCTTTCCTTTATACCTCATTTGTGCAGAACAAAGCCCAGACCATCATCTCTGAGTTTCTTATGATTCAAGAGAATCCAAAGATAGAAACAAATATCAACTGCATCACTTTTACAGTTCTAGTGATCAAATTTAATAAGTACTGTCCTGACTAAATACAATAATTCTCTAGGCTGGATTCCTAACTTGTGCTGTTAACTGTTGTTCCAGGAAAATCTTACCCCATCTGCGACCATTATCTACATCTATTTGCCAAATATACATATATATATATATATATACATATATATATATATATATACATATATATATACATATATATGTATATATATTCCTATACCTATATGTATACCTATATCTATAGCTATATCTTTATCTATCTACATCCATCCCTATAGCTATATCTATATCTACAACTGTTTGCCTATCTGTAATTCCTACTCTATGTACAACAATGTTGCCTGACATTTTCTTTTCTTCTTCCAATTGTGCTGGTTGCAGAAAGGCTAACTGAAACATCTTATTATATCTCTTATGCTCTTCTCAGTTGCTTTTTAGTTTGATATTATTTTCTGTGCAGGTTCATCCTGATTCAGTTGTCTTCAGAAAATTTATACCATCTTAGCTTTAATTCCATTTACTTAGGACCCTAATACTTGATTCATAGCACATCTCTCTGTCTCCTACATAAATTTAATTTGATCCTTGACAAACAACAGTCAAACTAAAAATATGACTGAACAATAAGCAAAAATGTTGGAGTTTTCTTCCTGCTGAGGCTTCCAAGAATGAACTGACAGAAACATTTTGCCTCTTACCCTTACAAGGTGTGTGCTATTCCAATGGAAGTTAAAGTACTGATATCAGGAACTCAGCAGCTTAAAACCAAATGATTATCCACCAAGCCCAATGTCTCCCCAAAGGCCTGGAGATTACACATGTAATAATCAGAATGTCCTTGCCAAAAGTGAGGCTTAGTGCCTCATTTTATTTATTGTAGTTATTGAATGGAGTCATTGCTTGATAGCCCCTGGGAGCATTAACAAACATGAAAAAAACCACCAAAGGAAGAAAGAAATATATAAGTAACTAAAGACCATGCCACTAAAGTTTATAATCCGGAACATGCACTACTGAAACAAGGCACATATTCTTAAATTCTTTGCAACATGCTGGTCTATTTTAAAGTAATGAAAGCATTGCTTAATTTGCCCAAAATCTGAACTTTTAATGTAGCATACAAGCCCACCATACATAGATCATCAGTCCTTTTGCCTCTTGGCCATATATCCTGCCGTGTGACCACATGGGATACTCACATTGTGTTTCTGGCAATAATTATTGTTAGCTGTGGTTCAGCATTGTAATAATCATATCTTTCAGATTCCCATAAATACTTTTAAAAGTAATATAGCTTTAAAGGCTCTACTACCTGGATTTTTTAGGATATCAAATCTGAGTTGTAAGATGAGATCACCATTTTACGGGGAATAGTCAGGCTGAGGACCTGTCATATTTTGTTTCTCAGATCATTTTTTTTTTTCAGTCCAAAATAACTCATTTCATGCTCCCTGCATAAATGTTATTCTTTCAAATTTGAAAGTCTAAAAAATGCTAAAATAATTTGACATAATTGATATTGAAAATCCCTTGAAAATTTGTTGCATTTATTCCCAATTTTTGTTTTTAAAGAATTCAGATCATATTTTATTCTTTAGGTTCCATAGAACTCTTTTCTATAAAATTTAACTTGAAAGGAAATTATCTCATACTAATATCAAAATGCAGTTAAATACAAATGTATGTTTTCTGTCTCTAAACATTTACTTTTCTTAGTCCTGATTTTTTGTTTGTTTGCCTTAAGAATAAAATTGTCAATCCTTGAATATGCTTGCAGCTCCTAGTTTCTTTGTTCTAGGCATTGTTTGTAATTTTAATGCATGAGACAGGATAGAAGAAAGAAGTAGATAATAAAACAGAAAATAGATTTACATGAATATAAGACTAATAAGGCAAAGTGGAAACTCATTATCAAGTCTTATATTCATTGACTCTAGGGGCCATTCTACCACCTCCATAATTGGGAAGGTTCTCTTATATGGAATTTAGGAAAACTTGAAGAAACTCATTCCCTTTAAAAAGAATGCAACTTGGTTGGCATTAACAACCTACTTTCTTTCTGGGGTTAAGCAAAACCTGCCCTCCCCTCAGGTGCATTCCTCCTATCCCAGTTAACCACCAATGAGTGCCTGGGTGGGCTAAAGCTTTGCTGAGGGGATGGACACATTGCAGACCTCTGCCAGAAAGCCTCACAATCTACTGGAATTGTGCTCTACAAACACACCTCACATAAGTTCATTATGTGCTGAACAAAAGCTAATTTTATAAATATAAGTTGTGTGGAAAAGCTTTTTAATAAGGTGAGATCCTACTTGTTTATTCTTTGTAATATTTCCTTTGCTGTCTGGGTATTGTTCATGAGTCTCTGCCTAGACCTATGTTTTTGAGATATCTACCTATTTTTATCTTCCAGGAAATGTAGTGTTTATATTTTAGTATTTAGATAATTGTCATTTAGCACATGTAAAGAACTGAAAAGAATCAGACCCCCAAATTCAAAGAACCAGTCCAAAAATGGAATTTGAGATGAATATATACTTCTAAGACTAAGAAATATAAGTGGCAAATAAATACATGAGCAAATACTGAACACTATTGATCATTTAAGAGATGCAAATTTAAAAAATTGGCTCAGTGGTCTAAGGTGCCTGCTTAGGAAAGCTTAGGCAGCCACAGGGAGTGCGGTTCGATCCCCGGCACCACATGCTGCATGCATGCTGCGCCAGCCCTGCCCCTAGGGCAGGCTGAGCAGGCCATAAAAAAAATAAAAATAAAAATAAAAATAAATAAAATAAAATAAAATAAAAATGAAATAAAAAAATAAAAAATCCCAAGATTCCATCTAACCACAGGAAGAATAGCTACCATAAAATATCAACTGATAGTAAATGCTGGTAGGGCTGTGCAGAAAAAGGAACCCTTCTGCATTATTGGTGGGAGTGCAGACTGGTGACACTACTGTGGAAATCAGTGTGGAATTCCTTAGAAAACTAGGGTGAAAGATGCCACTCAACCCAACTATTCACTCTCTAAGTGTATTTGTAGAAGAATCAAAAGGGTCATACCAGAGTGATTACATGTGCCCCCCCCCATTGTTTACAGCTGCACAATTTGTCATAGCTAAATCTTGGCAACAATTCAAATGCCCATCAACTGAGGAATGGATAAAAAAGATGTGTTACTTTTCATATAATGGAGCACTACTTAACCATAAAGCAGGGTAATTTGGAGACTTTTATAGATAAATGGATTCTGAGTCAAGACCATACTCATACATGAAATACACCAGGCCCATATATAAACATCATATTTTATCACACTGTGAGAAATCGAATGAGTGAAAAGATATAAAATGTATAGTAGATATTGTGATTTAGGAAGAAACCTCAAAAAAAAAAAAAAAAAACTGTGACGAAACAAAGGGAGAAGGAAGGAGGGGAAAAAGAAAACAATATATTTATACATAAGATAGGAGAGTAATATAGCTAGTTTTTCTTAGTTCATTGAAAGAAAGGCTTATGCTAATATCGTTTGAATAAGACATCATGCCTAGATCTTGATATTTCAGGAAATATCATGAGAATTATAAAACTTCCAATTACCAACACAGAACAATGAACTTTGCTGTTCTTTACTATGAGTGAAAACTGAGAGAGAAGAGAAAGAATCTATTTGCTATTTTTTGACTAATGCCAGATTTAGTTCTCTGTAGTTTCTGGCTTTCTATCCCATGGCCAGACTTAATGTCTTTCTTTTTAGATTTTTAAGGAAATAACTGAAACTGGGATTACGCCGGGGAAAAAAAAAAAAACCCTCATGGATATTTTTAAACCCTCATGGTGAAGAAACCGCCTAAGGGAAGAAAGAACACATAGGACCAGATGTAGCATTTTTAAGGAGGCAATTAAGTTATTCTTGTGTATTAGTGACTGCCCCATTTTTTTTTTTCCTGTAACTTAAGTGATAGAAAGGGCTTCAGCAAGGACATGTTATAAGTAGGAGTTTTATTGCTAAAATAAGAAGTAAGGTTGTCATTTAAAGTCACTAGGAAATTCTTTGGTCCTGATGCAGTCGAATTTCACAGAGCAAAAAAGCCAAGCTGTTCTCAATTCCTTTTATCATTTCTAGCCAATCCCTCATTAGCTTCAAGATAGAGAAAAGGATTCTGATCAGATTCATGAACCTGGGGGTGTTATCTACCTAAAGCAATTCAAACCCTGCCAGTACAATGTGAATTTTGCAGCCATGCAGAGAGGGAAAGATGCAGGACTGTGAGTAGTGACATCTTTGCGTGGTCTACATTTTAACTTAGAGAAATAAAATAAGTTCATCTCTGTGTTCAGCAGGATGGGACTCTGGTTAAGAAGTTGTTTTTGTCAAAGAAGTTCACAGGAAATCCAACCAACGATGATCTAGAATCTAGAAAGAAACACTGCTATCATCAAAACAAGTGTTTTGCTACATAATGGGGAAAATTGCATATAGCACATTCTAGAAAGTGAAGTTGGCTCTTCAGATCTGATGTCACTTGCTTACTCTGCTTAGCAAAACCATAATCAGAGTTTTTAAAGGAAAATTATAAGTACACATTGTGGAAAAATCTGTGCTAAATAATTCTTAATATAACAGAATCCTGCAGAAAAGGTCATTTGATGACTATGTATTCTCAACATTGAATTGAAGAGCTTCTTTCTCACAGTATAGATTCTACGACTTTTCTTCAAGAGAAGCATACCTAAAAAGCTATTGATTTGGTTCTGAAGGACACAGTGTTTATTATGGAGGAAGCCATTGCTGGGTATAAATGTGAGAAATTAATGATGGCTTTGTAAGTGTCCATGCTGCAGTGTGGAACCAGTGGGGCAACTGTCAATCTATATGATAATACATTCCCAAACTTCATAAAATCAGTGATGTGAAAAAGCATTGATTTCTTTGTGAGCTGAACAGAATTTATCAGAGAGAAAGAGCAAAAAGCTTGGTGAAGTTAATACTCCAGGCTACAGTTGCTTGTACTGTACTTTCTATTTGCTCAAAGAGTTTATGATGTGACATGCAAATTTTAAATTTTTACTTCTTGCCAAATTTGAGACCAGAACCTGCACTATGAACATATTTTGCAGATGTAATATATTAAAAATTTATTAAAAGAGAGGAAAACTATGACAGTTAGTCTGCATGTCTAAAATTAACTATCACTTTCCTTGGACATTGGCTTCAATATTGTCCATAGACCTTGCTAAATACACATATATACATTCCTCTTTATTCAATCTTAATTGTACTATTAGTAGGATTATAGGATAATCAAGATAGCTATGTATTTATTGCCTCTTATATGCAGCAATTTATATACATTCTCACAAAGTAAAAAAAATTCAGATATGATATTCCAAATAATATTCAGAAAAATAAATTATTATTTGTCGCCAAGTACATGATTAACTATAGCATTGTCCCGTCAAAAACAGTTGTTCGTAAATTCAAGGTGAGAATTCCTTTTTTACTTGGCTTCTCTGAAAAACCTTACCTTGTGTTTAAGATGTAGATACTGATGGTAATATAGATACAGATACAGATGCAGAGATACTTACATAGATAAAACTGGAAAGGAGAGGGTATAGGCTCTATAAATCTGTGTAAAGAGGCCCATGTAGATGGCTCCTTGTGGAGATGCGGGAATGACAACCATGGGAGATTTGCTGAAACGCCTTATTTAAAATGCACCATAAATTCTTGGATTACAAGTGATTGTATTTATTAGGCAATCAAACTGTCTCCGTTTAAATAGTGTGTGACACCCACAAGTTGGAAAAGGACACCAGCAAATGAATTGAATGTATGCCTTCATGAAAACTTCTAAAAGTAATTTCCTATCTAATAAGCACCTCAGAATGTTGCATGTGTCATGTGTAAGAATTTTGTTAAAATTCAAAAGGAGTCAAGTGCAGATTTTTGCTTGACAGTACACCTTGATTAGCTACAGGAATGGAGGCTAAGTAAGACGCATTCCCTTGTCCCACTGTGGAATAAATTATTTCAAAATTAAAGATAGATTTAAATGCAACAAAGTGATATCTGTTTGAATATATGCGACTTACTCAGAAAATGATGTATTTTCCACACTTTCAAGATTAAACGGTATTTAGCTCTGTTTTTGCATTCGCAGCAAGCTGTCTGCCTGTAAATTTCTCTTTCTCTTTTCAATGAAAGAAGATACTTAAAACTGCTCTGGCAGAAGTTTATAATATTTTATATAAACATTCTTAACTGATCTATTTGTAAACATTTTAATGGTAATTCTTTTAGCAAACACGCAGTCTATTCATAACAAACTGCAGAGCATTTGATGTTTTCCTCAGAAATCAGCTGTACCTAGTGCAATTTATCTCTTAAAAACTGTATTTGACTAAACACAGTTCTGAGTCGCTAGGAAATCCACAAATAAGCACCTTATCTCTTAAATGACTTGCTCAGGCTTCCCTGTATTTACTGCTTAATGATCAGAAGCATTTAATTTTCAAAGTTTCATTAAAGCCCACCTACAAAGTCCATGCATAGGCAATAGTGATTTGTGGTGGGAGGTGCAGGCAGACATTAACCTGCATTGGCACCAAGAGGGGAAGTCAGCCTGGAAGAGAAGACTTTTCTGAAGACAATTCTCTACTGATTTGTCATTATTAAACTCCAGAGCATGTGTTCCAAGTTTGATCTTCAATACGGATATGAGGCAATATCGCCTGGAAATGAAAGTCTAAGATAAGGTAGGATTCTTAAAGAGATTGTCATGAAAAAAATAACCGAGGTTTCCATTTACTGAGGAGGGGAAATCAATAGAAAGACCTGGAAACTTGTGCAGAGAGGACGTTCTCAAGGTATAGGTCATAGTTTATCAACCTGCCTCTTTTGCCATGTAATTTACTTGCTAATAAGACCCACTGACTATACCTGAATACCATGTTATCATCAAAATGTGATTTTAAAATTCTCTTCTCATTTCTCACATACGTGAGGGTTGCTGGTTTATTTTCCCCTAGCTCAGCCTGGGTAGACAAGGTCGATTTCAAAGAAAATGAATGGTTTTCTAATGCCACTTTATTAAAAGACAAGGAAAAGAAAAGAAAAGAAAAGAAAAGAAAACCCAGCCCTGTCTTTGTTGGGCAGTGCATAGAACACGGAAAGGGGCATAAGAAGCAGGCCTACCGTTCTCATCCTCTGACTTATTTTCGTTGTCAGAATCAGTCAGAGTAAGGGCTGAGTTTTCACGACTGGACAGGCCGGAGCTGCGCCTGGATTTTATCCCTCTCCCCCACAGTCTGATGGCATGCTCGGGGGACATCCCTCCCTCGGTGTCAGAGTCAGCATCGGAGCCTGTACTCAGGGAGTAGCCCTGGTGAAGGATTCCCATGTCGGAGCAGTAGCCGCTTCGGTGCGGGGAGGGCTCACAGATGCCCAGTTCCGCAAGGGTGAAGTTTGTTCCTAGAGGGACAGCAACAGAGACAGAGATTAAAATACATGCTTGCCAAATGTTCTGGGCATTCTTACAAACAAGCAGGCAGACCTCTTTCTTATCTCAGAACTATCCCTGACTGGCATAGAAGTACTGCATGCAGAAACAGGTCTTGAACAAGAGGACCCGAGATATGGGAGCAAGTGAGGAACGCATGCGCAAGCGTGAACATCAGTTTTCAGACAGTTTAGATTTCATTGCAGAGTTCTGGAGGGATTTTGATATCATTGTGAAGGAAGCAAGTGTAGCCAAAAGCACAAACAGAAAACACCAAGGACAACAGACATTGGACTTATCAATACCATACCCACTATTTACCAATAACTTATTTGGCTAATCTATTTGTAGGTTTCACTTGTAAAATACCTTTCTAAATGTATAACATTTTAAAGATAACATATTGTTGGCATCATTCTACAGATGCAGAAATTGAAGACCATGTAATTTAATGGACCAGTTCCAAAGTCACCCTTTAGCTTATAGCAAAACCTAGGCCTGATCCCTTTTCAATCTATCTCCAGTCGTAGAACCTGAATTCTCTAATGAATATGAGACACAGCTAGAAGATCTGAAACTCTGGCCTGTACTTAACAGGTAAAACTCCCATTCATGGCAAATTTTTGCCTCTTTAAATCCTGCTTTTGTTGTTATTGTTTCATCTGTAAATTCTAGGTATCATCCCTTAAATTCCTCTCAGGATCACTATGGGTCGCAGGTTAGCTTGCCTTATGTTTTTCATTTTAATAAATATATGTAACATATCGCTGAAATCAACATAAAGAATAAAGTACAAGTTTAAGCACATAAAATAATTTCTCTTTATTAACAAACAAAGCCACCACTGGGCTCTCTTTGGGAAACATAAATGGTGAGTGAAAGGCATGCAGAAAAGCGCAAAGGTTCCTGGGAAGCAAAAAGGAGCCCGTATTCACTGGACACACATGCTGCTATGTATCAGAACTGGGCTGAGTATTTCATAGACTTTATCTCCTTGAAATCTTATAACAGCCCAAGCATTTAGGTTACTGCTCTTGTTATCTCACAAGAGAGTCTCAGCACTCTGTCCAAGGTCACCCCTGAATGAGTGGCCAACCCATGATTCACCTGGTCTCTGCAGGTCTAGCCTGGGTTCTTCCTACAGTCTCAATGAAAAGCCAATCCTGTTACATTTTCTTGCGCCTCAGTGCTCTATTTGTTTGCTTTACCACTCACTGCATAAAAAAGATGTTTTAAGATTTCAAAGCAAATTGGATGAAATCACATTGTCCACTTTATTTATGGACAGAAAAAGCTGATTTCTTTGTTTTTAACCAATTTATGCTGATGAAAAGAATGCATTAAAGGAATGCACTTCTATGCTACAAATGGAGAATATCTTAAAAATTGCACCAAAGTGAAGGCTTGGCCTTCTGTATACATAGTATATTTATTAACTTACAGCTATTCTGATCATCTCTCCAAAAGTTCATCAATATAATGAAGTCTGTGACAACACACATACATAATATTGTTTTCAACTTTAATAAAAAAAAACAATTTGTAGTACCTTTAGTGTGACTTTAATTTGCAGTAGTCACATATATTTTTATTACTTTTTAATTTTCTTTCTCCACTCTACATTGACCTTTTCCCGGTCTTAATGAACTACATACATGGAATGAATCCGGTTCTACACATAATTGTTTGTATGACATGAGACTTACTCACGGGGGCCTGACCCAGGTATGAGCTCCTCTGGGCACAGGGAGGTGTGGGAAGAGGAAACCCTTGCTGTCTTTGGCACGGGGCTGAGTGTTGCTGTTTATTTTCTAGGCACTATCCATCAGGCTGGTCTGAAACTCTCAGGTTGCCATACTCTGTACTGCCTCCTTCATTATTAGGTATTTTCTCATAATTGTATACTAAAACTCTGCTTCTGTCTCACAGACTATGAAAGAGAAGGTGGTATATACAACAGGACGTATAACCTGCATCTACATTGGTGCTTCCTCACTCGACAGTACCTTGAAAAAGATGTTCAGTATTCAGATTTTCTCATCTTATCTTTAGAGCTCATAAAATATTATTGCTGCATTTCCCTAGGTAAATGAAAACAGGCCAAACTGTCTTTTTTTCTACATAAGTTTTAGCTCTCTAATACAACTAAGACAGAGTATGTATGAAGACATCTTCCCTTATGGCTTCTTCTCTTCCATTATCTAACCCAAGGATAAAAGACCTTAGAAGAAAAAAATAAAACAATGATGTTGGATGAAAAAAAAATTGTTATGTACATGGCATGCCATGTATTTTTTGATCTGAGTACAAGCGATTCTAGGCAACAGTAGGTATCGGACATGCGAGGTAATGAAACAGACAAGGTATCCTTTCTCACTGTATTTGCTCCATAACAGGAAATTTAAGTTATTATCTTTAAGTTAAAGCAAAGTGAAATCATCCCATATTATGTAAAAACTGCATAAATACTAAAATGACCATAAACACTAAAAAAACCAAAAGCATCCTTTAATAGTTTCAGTTTCAAGGTTTAGCTTCCAACCCACCATGGAGCAGTGCCATAAAGAAAACTGGAAGTACCACACTGAATTCACAAGGAAAAAGCATATGAGGAAGTTCATATTGGCTTATCCAAAGAAAGTATTTTTCTATAAAACCAAAATAATTTTTTTCAAAAAATTACCTTCTAAATTCACTTTCATCATTCAATAAAAAATAACACTGATCTTTATCTCCATCTCCCTGATAGCATGCATATTCTAGAACTCTAGGTTCCCATCTTTCTGTTATCAATTGACAGAACAAATAGAAAGTCCACTCGTATTACTTGGCCCAGATAGGGCCATACTCCACAGGAGCTTTCTCCCAGTGGCTTGCTTAGACTTCAGGAAGCTGGCAAGCCATACAACAAGGAGGAAAAACCAGCCTATCACTGATTAAGTCGCTAAGCACACATGCATATTCTTCCCAGTGATATGCCAGGCCCAGGGGAGGTAACTGGAAACATTGTAAAGATATAGTTTATAATATTTACAGCCTAACTGGGAAAGAGACGTTAATAGAAGAATCACATAAACAAATTGTGTCAGTACTATGGAAGAGCACAGGAGTCATGAGAGGCACGTAGGGCCAAACCCTTGAAGCTTTCACAGCTTGCCTATGCAATGCATCTCTAGAGAAGTTGAGTACATAGAATACCTGGCAGTTCACACCCCTGGGAGTCACCATGCCCCTGAAAACAAAATGTTTCTCCAAACATTTTTCTCTGTGAACTGATTTCAGACCATCTTTTCTCAAGTGGTTCTTCTTGTATCATGAAATACCATGTTAAACACTCTGCTTGGAATATAAAAGGCTATAGGGGAATTTTTAAGACTTTGTCAGCTTATTATTTTGCACTTACTTTGCTCATTGGTGGAAGACTGATTTTGCTCTAATTCATCTCGTATATTTATGTCTTTATTAAACTCCATGGCAGCTTTGAATGGAAGAGAGAGACCAGTCATTGTGATTCTTCACGCTAAGATATCTCAAGCAAAGCAGTCAACATTTCATTCCTTCTTCACTATCTCGTGCAAAGATAAAGAGGAGGCACAATAGTTCAGTATTCATGGAACATAGGTTTACCCTCTTTCTGACTCCCACCTCCCTGATACTCTCATTAAAGTAGCTGCAGAAGATGTTCTAACTCATTTCACTTAAATCCTACATGTTTATTGCCCTTAAGTTGCCCAGGGTGGCCCCATAATATGATACCCAGACTGCCATCATATTTTTTATGAGAGGCTTATTTTTTTGTTTTTATTTTTGGTGCCAGGGACTGAACTAAGGGCTTCTGACTCGCTAGGCCAGCATTGTACCATTGGGCCAAATCCCCAGCCCCACCATCATTTTTTATAATAAGTAATTACTCAAATTCTAAGTGTTGAGAAAAAAAATCTTAATGTCTAGTAACAGAAATTAAGAGTAAGGGAGCACAATACTTAAAATAAATCAATTGAAAAGTTTCTCTGGCCTATTCCTTGATCTCAAGCTCAGTGTTGAACCCAGATCTGTTTATAAGATTTTTAGAGTAGGATTTAGCAGTAGATCCATGAGTTTTCCTTCAATCCATTAGTTTTGTTTGAGGACATAAGTCCAAGGAAAAATATTTTGGCACATTGTGATCCTGTTTTTTTCTAAGTTTTTGCCAACTTCTCACACTTTGAAATAACCTTTCACTAGGAGAAGCGCATATGTAGCTAAGTCAGAATTATCATGTCATGGTAATACCAGGGTATACAAATAGCACTGAAAATGTCAGCATTTGAACAGATTTTCTACAATGAAGGCAAAAAGATAAAAGTTAACTGTGGTAAGGAGTAGAATGCAAGGTAGAAAACACCTATTAGCTAAATGCTACTAAGCCCCTTGGAAGGAAGAGAAGACATTTTACACAGGGAAGTGAAACTCATAACATCAAAGCAATCATTAATGACAACTTTCAAAATGAGTCCTCATCCATCTTGTCCATTGACTAGTGGTATCTCTCCTCAATATCAATCACCTCATCAATGTCTACTTCATCAATCCCTCACTGATGTTGGAGAGCACTATACTAACAATGTCAGACTCAACTGGAAAGCTGGTGAGATAATGGCAGATTATCCATGACAGTAACTACACAAGAAAATAGCTGGATCACGAGCAAGGTCCACAGAATCAGGATCGAGCAAAATTAAAGTAGGTGAAGAAGAGAAAAGAGAAATGGTATTGCTCATATGGTGTTGAGAAACTGAAAACAAAATGTTTTGACTACCTTCTGGCTTTGTATGTAGATAAAAGTCTAATTTTTTTTCTTCTCATTAATTACAGATAAAATTTTTAGATGTTACATATAAAGACGTTGCAATATTGTGAAAGGAACAAAAAAAATCAGACCTTTGAAGGCCTTGGGACCCAAGGAGCAGCTACATGATGGCAAGCTACCTGGCTGTTCATGCCACCTCCTGTGTCCCTGACCTAATGGGACAGAAACCTACAAGTTAGAAATACCAACAGGAGTGGACAGACTAAGCTCAAATTATAGGTTGCTGTAACAAGGGGCCTGACCTTTGGTACAACTGATGCTGGTCAAATGGTGAGGCAGAACTTTCTTCTCCTCTTCCTCTCTCTTGTCCTCCTTCTCCTCCTCCTCCTCCTCCTCCTCTAGTAGCTAAGTCTTTCCTAGCTTCTCATACTGGTGCCAATGCAGGCCAAGAGGAGATCTTGTATATTAAACTTAATTTCAACATTATGCTCAGAAAAGGCTTTATACAGAGATATAATGAAGTTTCTCTCTCTCTCTCAGCCAGGGTGCTATCTGCAAAGGCCTGGTGGAGATTCTAAAACCCAAAATTCCCTCAAATCTGGTGATGTGTCCCACTACCACTCCACCTTCACTTCCTGCCTTGTGATGGTAGATAAGTGGAACTTGGGGACTTTGGCCTGCATGTGACAGTCAAACTGCAGTATCATCCTCATCCTATTGTCTCAGTACCACAGGAGACTAACATAGAGGACTTAAATAAGACCCAGAGGTTCACAACAGAATGTTCTGTAAGTTATCAACCAGTAAAAATTCATAGTCTGTCATACCAATAATTGGGACTTAAATGAAGAATGATAACTATTTAAACTAAAGATTAGTAAGCAGCCCTTAAGAAAATTAATAAATACATAAAATATTTCCCTAAAATCCATCCCTCGCCACCATGCAATCCTAAAGTTAAGAATATAATATTAATATTGCATAGTCACATAATTTTACCATAAAACATATATCATGCCCAGCCCAAATTGTTCTTTTTCTCACAAGATGCTGGATAGCTGAATAGGAAATACTGGTAAACATAAAAGTAAAACATACTGCTTTTAGTTTTATTTTTGGAGACAAAGCTGCAATGATTTATTTTCACTATTGAACGTAAAACATTGGTTGTTTAAACATTAGTTCCTTTTTAAAATGGAGATTTTCCAGGAGCATTCATCCTGAAACAAAGAGAATCTCTTGTAAACAAACATGAGATGCTTTTCTTGAACAAATGTTAGAGTCCACATTTTAAAGTCAGTTATAAATAAACATGGACTTTAAATTTTTTAGGTTTTTAAGAAAAAAAACAGATTTTTTTTCCATCAAAATAAGTGAAGTAATGTGAATAGATGCCATAACTTTTGCCATAAAAACTATTATAAAAATATGACAATGATAAGATAGAAACATGTTGATTAATTAAAACATAGTTCTATTGCTACTTTTATATATGAATTTAGGCATTGAAGTAATATATATATATATATATATATGAGCTATATATATATATGTATATATATATAAATATATATATATATATACATACATATATATATATATATGAGCTATACAAAACAATCTAAGACAATAATCAAGAATCCTGGAAATTTTTCAGACAAAAAATTTGCATACTCAAGGGACACCATGCTGAATGCCCCTAAAAATGCTGTTTATGAATTCTCATGTTAAATACTTGGATTTAGAAAAATTCTTCACATAAACTCTCTTTTAATGCCCTTCTAAAGTTCATCAGCTTTCACGCATTCAGATATTTTCCTCAAATGTTGACAATACTGTTCACCACAAATCCTAAGCTTAACACTACAGAATAAATGTCCATGTATTATTATTCATAAACACTTAACCCAAATATTTATATTTCAAAAACATACTTCAAAAATCTCCGTTTATTTTTTACTTGTTGCGTCTAAAATGTTAATGCTTCATGTTTCTGAAAATGTAGTTCCATCACTTTAAGCTGCACCTAGAAACAGTCTAATACAAGGGAATGTGTTACAAATCGAGGAAAGACCGGAGACCAGAAAAGAAGACAGGAATGCTTCCAATACGCTGGTTTTCCCGAAGCTGCATGACTCTCTCAGAGAAAGGTGAAGGTGCATCATGCTGTGAGCTGGTGGCGTTTTCATGTTTCAACTCTAGAACAAGACCCAATTTGGAAAACCCAAAAGCAGTGAAAACAAAAGATCTTGGAGAACAACTCACACTTCATCAATAGAAGTGAACCGTCCAGGAATCTCGGGGGCTAGAGTCTTTTCCCTGCTGATGAAAATCCCCACAAAATAGCAAAATCAATTCCAGTATTTGAAACTATACGAATTATGCCCCTATGCGAGAGCATAGATGCCTACTTTCGTTTATCCACCTAGGACTCTGGCTTTCTCAAGGAATTTCTTTTTAAATCAGAGGTGGGAAATAAATTCATAAGTTAGCTGTGGTAGGCATGTGTCTGTGGCATAAGAATGGATACTGCATTAGCTTGCATTTACTAGGACTTCATAATATGGCAAGCATGACTCTAAGCTTTTTCTGTGCAGATTTTTAATTAATTAGGACATCAGCCCTAGAAAATGGCTACTATATACAGTCTAGGATTAAGGAGTTAGAATGACCATTTTAGGAACTTTTGTTTACAATTATAATCATAGCATTAACTAATTCCACTGAGTCTCCATTTGTTCATTTTTACAATAGACATAAAATAACACACATCTTCATAGAGCTGTGGTGAATTAGATAAGGACAGTAAAATTCTTAGAATCTTGTCTACTGGAGCCACCATATGCCACACATAACCGTTATGATCACCAGTTTAGAAATAAAGCAAAGAGCCTTATTTCTTCATTACAGTGTCACTGTTGCATTTTAAAAACGTTATTTAGAAATTTCTGCAACAAAAATGTGTGTAGAAACAAGCTCATTTCACCTGTGACTCAAACGGACAGGGCCACAAATATGTATGTACTTTTGTAGGTAAATAGTTTGTGAGATTTTCTTCTAGTTTTGTAGAATGCTATTTTTGTTTATTTCCCTTATATTTATTTATTTGAACCCCTTTCTTTTCTGGATTGTTTTTTTCACAATGAATATATTTCCTATGTCTTTTTTAAAAAAATCTTTTGGGGCTGGGGAGATAGCTCTGTAGCACAAGTGCCTACCTGGCAAATGCAAGGTTGTGAGTTCAAACCCTGTCCCACAAAAAAAAAAAAAAAAAAAAAAAAATTAATTATTTGGTACAGGGTCTCTCTATGCAACTCAGACTTTTAGTGATCCTCTGTCTCTGTCTCCCTGGAGCTGGGATTACAGGCATGTGCCACCATGCCCAGTTTCAGCAGCCAGCATGGAACTTCCAGGGTTTTGATGCCCACACAGTATACAGTACCAGGGATCAAAACTGGGTCTTTGCGATTGCCAGGCAGGCACTTGGACTGCCAAGCTTTCTCCTCAGCCCTATTTTATCTATTTTTAAATAACAAGATTTTACTTTTCTGATGGTATACATTCTGTGTATATGTTTGTTTGCTAATTTCTACTCTTATTTATACAAACTTTCCCAAACTTTAGTCCATTGAGTTGTTAACTTCCATACCTAAATGTGATAAGTTTTGTCTCTATTTCAGCTAGGGTTCATTGCTACAAGCACTTTAGTCTCTATATTTCTCTTCACTAATACTCATTTTCTATGTGTTTTTCTTATTGCTAATTGAAAAAGAAAATGCTCACAGTTTCCACTAGGATGAAAGTATAGCATTTTCCCTATGCTTTTTTTTTTTTTTTAATATACCTATATTTAGTACAGTGCCTCACTACACAGCTCAAACTTGTTTTCCTGTTTTTAGTCTCTCCAGCACTAGTGTGCCACCGTGCCAGGTCTGGGTGGTCAACTCAGCACTGCTGGGGGTGGAGCCAGTGTGGCATGTGGATCGAACCCCAGTCCCTGCACTTGCTTAAGCAGGTGCTTAGTCTGTTGAACTATCTCACTGATCCTTATATATCTACATTTTTTATTAATGTTAGCTCTATGTTTTAGTTTCTCTCTCTCTGTGTCTCTGTCTCTCTGTCTCTGTCTCTCTCTCTCTCTTTATATATATATATATATATATATATATATATATATATATATATACACACACATACACACAGCTTTAACAGTACTGCTTTTTTTTAAACATTATTTTTTTTAAACAATTGACACACTGCATATTGTCCTCACAACTTTTTCTCCTACCTTCTCAAAGGTAACAATAGTAGAGAGCATTAAATCAAACATTAAATAAAATTTTGATAATGGCAAATAATCTTCATATTCTCAACTTTCATCAAAGTCCATTTCTGTCATTTTTCTTGGTATTTTAAAATGACTTTGACTTTCTCATCATAGAATGATTATTCTACACAGATTAAAAAAAAAAAAAATCACACTCTGCCCTCAGGTGAATATATGTATATTTCTTCTGAGAAGTTTTGCCTCAGTTACTAATTATATGCTATTAGTGAACAAACATTTTTGAGGGAAATAGTAGTCATATATGCTTGTAAAATAATTCCTCCCTGTTCGTGATAGGACTGACAGGCTTCTTAAAAACCATGTGACATAGCCAGCCCTGGGGCTCTCTAAAATGGCGGATGACAGCTTCCTGCTGTCTCTTCACATCTTCCCACAGAGTGAAGGCAGTTGAAGCTGAGCCAAGACTTTTCCTTCTCTTTTTTTTTTTTTTCCTACCTTGCTTCCTGTGTTCCAAACACATGTCGTTAAGTTTGAAATACATATACAGCCTTAATTACATTGAGCATCTGGCAGCTGCTGGCTTCCAGAGGGCTGTTGAGTCACACTAAGCCAAAGTCAAAAAAGAAATTCAGGAATAGAAGACAGAAGATCGCTAAATAAGGTAAACGAATGTTGTCCTCAGAGCTGAAATATCTCACCTTTGGCATGGCTGCATACATAATATGTAACCAGTCAGCGTCCACAATGCCAGAGACTCATTCTCCACTAAAATCTGTCATTCCTTATGTACGTAGGGCTAAAAACCAAGGCTTCTATGGTGATCACACCAACACAGGACAGGTGGATTGACATGAAAGGCCAACAAGAGCTTCCGGAGTGTCCCAGCCGGTGCAGAGGCCTCAGCTGAGGGAATTCTGCACCACGAGGTCTTCACACTGCCTACTCGAAACTGTCACCAAAGTTAGACATGGTGAGTGACTTTCTTTCTGTTCTGCTTATCTCAATGTTCATTTGAAAGAAATGTCACTGGAAAAGCAGCCAAAACCCCTATAAACTTTTAGTGTGGCTCATCAATTGCCACAAAATGGCACTTTTGGAGTCAAGAAGAATTAGAAACAGTATGCTTGGCCTTCATTAAAAGGAATAGATCTCAGATTACAAAAGTTAAAATTACAAAAACAGTAAGATCATACAATGTTCCATGTTATTTGAGAAACTTCCATTAAGTAGACGATTGTGGACTGGAACATAGATACTAAACTCTTAAAGATAATTATTTCTGGAGATGGAGGGAAAAGAATAAAATTGAGAAAGAGGATGTGTAGTAGATTGGACAAAATATCAACAAATATTTTCAGTGATACATATAAATGCTTCCTCTGCATTTGCACTTGCTATGTTTGATCACATCAAGTTGAAATTGAAAAATACCATTGTTGTAGCTGGGTGTGGTGGTGCATGTCTGTAATCCCAGCACTTGGGAGGCTGAGGCAGGAGGATCCGTGTGAGTTCAAGACCAGCCTGGGCTACATAAGTGAGCTCAAGGCCTGCCTGAACTGCATAGCGAGACCATGTCTCAAAAAAAAAAAAAAAAAAAAAAAAAAAAAA
>PVJA010001966.1:71268-86208 GCA_004027025.1 Myocastor coypus | reverse complement strand
TGCATGTTTTAAAAATTCCAGTCAATAGTGTTTTGAAGCAAAGGTCTCTGTAACAAAATCCCCGTGAGTGACACAGTGCCGGGAAGCCCACAGTCTTGTCCTTGCTCTCCTCTCCCTGGGAGGGTGGTTGGCTACATGCTCATGTGGGTTAAGCACATTTTGGAGGCTACTGAGTTAAAACTTGAATTCTTACTCTGCCATTCACAGTGTGATCAGATTCAATGTAGTTAATTCCCCCCTCCTGATCTTCAGTCTTCTCTTCTCCAACATAACCTTAATAATATCTATGCTAAAGAGATTGTAAAATTCAAAGTTATCTATGCCAATAGGGTTCTTGCCAATATGGCTAAAACACAGCAGAGACTGAATAAGACCTTTGAGTAAACAGTGGAAGGTAACAGTTGTGTTAAAAACATTGACACCTATGAAAATGTGTAAGTCCTCATTCCTGTAATCAATGCTCATTCCTGAAGTGGGGATACCGTGCATAGAAAAACAGCTGATTACTTCGAGCCACAAGGGTAATAAGCAAACTGTAAACCCTACAAGATTGTGATTCTGGGCCTGCCTAAACAAACATAAAGAGCCCTACTCATTCTGGTATGCTTTTTTGCATTGGAATAATATTTACTGGTGCTAAGTGTTAAGCCTATTGTGAAAGCTTAAGATATATCAGCAAATAAAAATGATCAATAGCTATGTCCTTATGGAGATTATATTTAGCTATTACAGACAATGAATGGTTTATATGATGGAAAGTTTGACATGTAGGATGTTAAAAAGGTAATACATTCTATGATAGGAAAATTAACTACAGCAGCTTAAGGCCATTGATGAATATTTTTCAATAATTTAATGTGGAGAATTCACTGAGAAAGTGACTTTTAAGCCAAGCCTTCAGTAAGCTGAAGAAGTCCGCCTTGCAGTATCTATCTGTGCAGAAGGGCCAGGGAGGAGTATGCTTGGCATATTCTATAAATAGGAACGGAAATTTTGGAGGCCATCAGGTTCTAAGGAAAGTCATAACCTTAGAGTGAACGAGAGAGAGGGTCTCTCTCCTCAGAGGGTGGAGGAATTTGAAACCTTAGCTTTTATGCAGAATGAAATGGCAGGCCATTGCGTGGTTTAGGCTATTGCAATGGTATCATGCAATCTACACTGAAAAGGAGTCCATTGATCATTGTCTTAGAATGTTAAAAAAAAAAAATAAAAGGAGAGGCAGGGGTAGAGCTGAGGAGATCCCCTAGGATAAGTTAATAAACAACAATTAGGCACCATCTGGATGGAAGTGTTGGGACTGTGGCCACAAATGGGACCTGCTGATGAAATACACATAGGGTTGGTGTGAAGAGAGGAGTAGGAGGAGGGGCTGCCATCATTGAGATGGGGAGAGGGACAAGTTGGGCTGAGGTGTGGGGGTGCTGTGTGTGTCTACACATGTGCACAGAAAAGCAGGATTTATAGGCACGTGGAGTTTGAATTGCACATTTGATATACAAGTGGAGATGCTGAAACAGTAGCTAGATATATTGGAAAGGGGTGTGATAGGAGAGAAAGGCTTTAGAGTCAATAACAGATAGATTCTTTTTGGTAGCTGGGCAAGATCACAAGTCTAGAATCATGGCAGAGAGAAAAGTACCAAAGCCTGAGCCCCACACACCAAGAGGCTCAGGTGTAGCCCCTGAGCATTCAGCAATTTAATTTAAAATGCTAGAGCAAAGAGGAGCACACAATAAAAGAGCAAGCAGTGTAGAAGAAGGGAAAAAATCCTAAGAGTAGGGCGGGAAAGAGTATAAGTGAAGAAAGAATCAGAGAGGAAATAACTCCTGTCTTAAATGCTACCAGTAGGTCACCAACATGAGAACCAAATGCTAACAGTTATGACAATGCAGCCTGGCCATTGTTGGGGACGTTGGGAAGGACAATTGTGTTGGGGGAGATGCAGGTAATAGCCTGACTAGGCTGTGACATTTAGAAACGGAGGGAGAGAAGTCAGAGGCAACAAGATTGACAAATCTGAGGCTGGCTGCACGTGGGAATGCAGGGGGAAAAAAGAGGAGAGAGAAGCGAAGGATGTAGCGGGATAGTGGCGTGCTGGGAGCAATGGAAGAATGGATGATTTAAAACAGAGGCGACACAACTCCAGGAACAGGAGGCCAGTGGCACTGTGCACAAGGAAGGGTTCCAGGGAACAGGAGAAGCAGCCCATCTGCAGCGGCGGGCAGGAAGACGCAGCCCGAGGGTGCAGAAGCCACTCTGGGCAGATGGAGCGGTAATGTGGCAACCTGCTTAGGTGCGAGCCTAGGAAGGGCGTCCCAGAGCAGCCGTAGTCGCAAACCGAGGGCCCTGTGCCGCAGCCAGCTGTTTTTATTGTTGAAATCACTAGACGTTTTGCTATCATGGGTACAGAGTTTTAAGAGAGAACAGAGGGAATGAAGATGACATCTACTGACCTCAGACTTTAGTACAGTTGCAGAGTACCATTAGGGACTGTATGACATTTAATAAATTTCAAAGAGTTCTGGGAACAAATAATTTCAGTACATATATAACACTGAATTCATCTCTTATTTGGGCTATCTTGACTCACAGGAAAAAAAAATAAATTATGGGGAGTGCACTGAGGTTTTTCTTTAAAAATGTGATACTAAACAGTATAGAAATGTTATTCTTATAAAGAGTGGTTCCCATGTTAGGAAGAAAATTGAAACATTTAGGGCCTTGTTAACAAATGGACCATATTATTGCTGAATTGGAAGGTCCAACTATAGTAATTACTTAACATTATGCAACAAGTTTCTGCTTTTCATCAGGTAAAAGTATAATCTTAGAGACAAAAGGTCTGCATCTCAGAACATTGAAATTGACATTTAAGATCTAGAGGGACTACAATCATGATAACAATGACAATCATGTATCAATTTTGATCAAGTTTTCTTGCCAAAGCCAAGTAATCCACTGGGCATAATAAGCATAATGCACATTAAAAGCTCCATTTTTTTTATTTTTTATTTATTTATTTATTTATTTATTTATTTATTTATTTTTTTGTATTTTAGGGAAGGGTCTACAGGGTGTTCAGGGTTTCACTACTAGAATGGACTTGTCTCACTACTATATCAGACTCATAGTGATCTGCCTATTTACAGCCTCCCAAGTGCTGAGATTCCAGGCGTGCACCACCATGCCCAGTCTCAATTGTCCTCTCAGCCTAGCCCCCGGGGTTGGGGCCAGCACAGCAGGCCCCGGGAATGAACCTCCAGCCCCTGTTTAAATTCCTTAAAAAAAAAAAAAAAAAGTAGTTGGAAGTGTTTCATAGAGAAGAATATTTTTTTCATAATAATTTTAATGCAGTTGTATTTGTTTTCCCATGATGAAGAGGAAACGCGAGGCTTACACCCATGCTAGGCAAGTGCTCTATTTCTGAGCTACTTTCACAGCCCCAATAAGAGGGAGAGGGGCTAACAAGGGGCAGAATGCCCAGGGCTCACATGGGTGACAGCGGAGTCTCCTGTGTCCCATGGAATCCTTAAGTATGTGGAGTCCAAAATCACTAGAAATCAAAACATCTATTTCATAAAAAAACATGTTTTTCAAAAGAAATCTGGATTGTGTTCTAATATTGTTATCATCCTGGAATGCAAAAATAACACATTTCTCTGTTGACAAAAATCAAATCCTGTGGCTACTTGGCTTTTCTGAGGCTCAGGAACAGTGCCTGGGCTCTGCTGTCGAGGGCTCTGGCAAGGCAGGCCCCGTGATAATATCATCCTGCCTCTTCTAATTAGTGGAACAACTGTTCAGTCATTATAGGCAACTTCGCTGGCTCTTCCACAATCTCCCAAATTATCCCCCAGAATCCAAGGATTCTACCATCTCCTACTATTTGGTATTCAGACAAAACATTTATCAAAGTTGCTTTTTTTTTCCTCCGAGGATGCAGGCTTAGGACTCAATAGCATCCAGGAAAGTTCTACCCTGAGAAGCACAGAAAATGGGAGTTTGGTGAGTGATCTTGAAGTCGCTAGACACACACCTCTCAGAGAGCTGAGCTTTCAGGGCAACTCTTTTGCATCTCTGTGCTTTTAAAATAAACATGTCTTTTCTGCTAGACCACTTCTTTCCTAAAATGCCACCTTATCCTCACAGATCTGCTGTATCTGTAGAATGGCAGGCAATGACAGCCAACGTGACAGCCGTCCTCTGTTGAGATGCTTCATCTTGCTGAGACCCTCCAGGTGTTTTATGCAGAGCATTTGTACTGCCTGACACTCGCTGGGTGTCCACCTAAGAAGACAGGTTTCCCACATCATGATAGCTTTGCCTTCAAAGAGGACAATGATTTTGTTGCTGCCTTATAAGGCATGAACAGACCACTGAGGAAATGGCTGTGTAGCTGGCCCGAGTCTGCTAGTCCCATGTCACACGGGGTTAGGAGCCTCATTAATTCCTGAGCTCTCATTGCAGGTTGGTTAGGGATCAACAGCAGATTATTATTTCAAACACTTATTTCTTGCTTCAATTTCCTCTCCCTTAGAATTGGCTCCAAATCACTTTCTCTTGTGTGCAATGTGCTCAATCTCTATTCGGATAAGGAAATCAAAATAGTCCTTTCAGAAAACCTATCCATCAGCATTATCAGGAACGCACCCCCACAAAGGCTTTGGTTGGCTTTCCTGTGTATCTGGCAGGTGTTAGGCATCTTTGTGCTTAAGTCCCCCCAAGAATAGCTGCCATTATGCTGCACGCACAGCCCCAAGGGCGCCTACTGCTCATGTTTCAAACTGATTAGTTCAATTCAGCCCTACAAATTGACACAAAGGTGTGCTAAGAATTGACTGGGGACACAGAGTCAGAGTGGCAATATTCCTGGTTTGGGAGAGATCGCAGTCTAATAAAGAAGATAAGGGTATAAGTATAGAACTATGACAACTATGACACTATAGCTCGTTCCTGATACACTGATTTTTGTCACACTTCCATAGGCATAAGTGAGAGGCAGGAACACCGACAGGAGTAATTATTTTTTTTTTGTTGTCCTTTAGAAACTGATTCTAGATGCTGGGCAATGTAAGAGAAGTTGCTTAAGCCTGAGTCTTCAGGTACTTTTGAAAATAAAAGAATAGGCTAAGAAAGTTGGTACCCTTCGTTAATTCATTCAGCAATCAGTGATGTTTTAATATTTGATGATTATGTGCTAAGTGTAAATAAATACTGGGTTAGAAATATTTTACATGCAAAAATCTCATACATTCCTAAGAACAAAGCTAAGAGAGAAGTATGAAGTTCAAAAGAAAGGAATAGGATTCCTAAGGCCATACAAAGAGGAGGTAGAAAAACTGTGGCTCCAACACTTCTCTGTTTTTTGAACTTCAAAGCTTGTACACATTCTCAAAAGCCACGCTTGCTAGTTGCACCTGAAGACTTCCAGCATTAAGCTTTGGTGATTATGGATGGCTAAGGTATAGAGACACTATAGCCAGTTAAGATACCGGAAGTTGGGCTGGGGAGGAATGAAAGGACAAGCTTGCTAAAGAGTTCACAGCAAAAGAGCAAAATGGCAATTGTGCTCTTCTACAAGATGGCTCTTGGGCCGGAGAGATGGTTCAGCGGTCTAAAGCGCCTGCTTAGGCAAGCTTAGGCAACCGCAGGGACTGTGATTGGATCCTCAGCACGACATGCTGTGCTAACACCTTCCCTAGGACAGGCTGAGCCAGCTATAAACAAACAATAACAACAACAAAATAAATAAAACAAAAAAGCAAGATGGCTCTTCAACTCATTAACTCTGTTTTCTTTCAGCTGTTGAAATTAACAAAATTAATTTGTAAAGTATCAAAATTAATCTTCTTTCTTTCCTTCTTTTTCTCCTTCCTTCCTCCCTTCCCTTCCCTTCCCTTCCCTTCCCTCCTACCCGTCCCACAGCTGGGGATGGGGTGGAACCCCAAAGCTTCCTGCATGCTAGGCAAGTGCTCTACCACTGAGCTTTATCCCTAGGCCCAGGCTTATTTACTTGAACAGTTTTCTTGCTATAAATAGTTTAGCAGTGGCGGCAGCAAGATAGGAAGGGAAGAATCTAAAGAGGCAGGAAATCAAGCCTTGCTTGGTCGCGGTGAGCAACTGGCACAGAGCATCATGGATGGAGACCTACAAGTCCGGAAGCTGCTCTCTGTCCAGCATCAGCTCTGCCTTAGAAATTCTGGCTGATCTTCATCACTGAAAATCCTGGATGTAGAACAGTATGTCTCCAAGAAATAACTGTTGAATTAATTAGTTAAATGAAAGAAATCAAGTATAGCAAAAACAGGAAATGTCCCAATTCTATTAATCAAAAAAATTTATAGTTTGTTTTACTCTCTGTCCTTTTCTTCTTCCCTTGCCTGATGCCTTTTGTCTCTCTATATTTTAATACAGAAAACTAATACAATACCGAGGAGCAGCAGGCTTCTTTCAGTGTTGTCAGCCTCTGAGCATGGCCAGATGCTAACCATACAGCTATTACGACTTCAAAGATATTAAAAGAACAAATACCTTCCATAATTCACTGCCATCACGTGGTCCCTAAAGAACTCAAAGCCTTGAAAATATATAGACACTATAGGTCTATGGGTTTTTATTTTTCTGCATGATACCAGGTTATATTTCAACCAAGAAATTATCTACACCGCTCATCCGCATACCACAGAGCCAAGTTCCCTGTGTTACACTGAATCCAAAATGTTCAGCATTATTTATCCCTTTTTTATAATTCATATAAAGACATGGCTCTAAGACCTTATATAACAAAAAGTTTATTTATGTACTTATTTCCGCGTGGCATGTGCCAATGAGCCGGCCTGCTCAGCGAGCCTCCCACAGATTAGACGCATGAGCATGGTTTCAGGCGAGCCTTCCTCACGTTGCTGCGCACTGGCTGATAAACACTTCAAAGTAAACCGCTCATAAATATGAAATGAAAAGCCGAGGAGTCGTTATGTGAAGCTTTGAGATACAAATCTCTTTATTCCCCTCTGAAGTGGAGTTTGATTGACATAATGAGCCACAGATCCTGTCCAGGGACACACTGCCTTTTCCCTTTTTTCTCTGGAGACAGGGAGACTTTAAAGAAATCCACTTCAGAACTTGGTGATCGACAGCTTATTTGAAAAAAAAATAATAAAGTTGAATCCTATATTAAATAACTTATTATTTTGCGCTAATGCTGACTTTGACAACCATGACATATGTCAAAGTTGGACTACACACCCTTACTAAGACATTATTAGCTACAATTCTAAGAACATTGCCCCGAATAAAAAAATAAATAGTGCCACCGTCTCTCATCTCATATGTATTGTTGTTGTGTAGATCCTTTGTCTGGTAAGAGAAACACTGCGGCAGAAATTAATTCTGAGCAAGAGCCTAACATCCTGGTAGCTAGCAGGCTAGAGAGAGCAACACAGGCAATTTGGGAGATAATTATTATGGGAATAATAACATCATATAAATAAATTCTTCCAAAAGGGAAAGGATCAAGCAACAGAACTTTCAATGAAAAACAGGTTGAAGAACACCGGGAATTAAGATATGTTTAAGAAATTATCTGCTTACCTGAAAAACATAAAAATGTCAATGATCAGCTGATTTTTCATTAAGTTACATTTTGCAAGTTCCAATG
Source organism: Myocastor coypus (assembly GCA_004027025.1). NCBI lineage: Eukaryota > Metazoa > Chordata > Mammalia > Rodentia > Myocastoridae > Myocastor > Myocastor coypus. Next base: position 78,551 of record PVJA010001966.1, on the reverse strand, counting down.
ATTTATATAAACTAAGTAGTTAACATGAAGTAAGCCAGAGGACAAAGCACTACGAGCAGAAGGGTCTGTGGCCAAAACCAAGTCCAAGGAGGTGGCTGTGACATCGTGGCACAGATTTCTGTCATTTAAGAAACTGGACCTATTTTCTAAGTGCACTTGAAAGCTGAAGCTCCAGATTTTATGTGGAATTTACTCCTCTTTTAATGTTGGCAAAGAAAAAGCAATTTTAAAAGCACCTGCAGTCTCAGCTTACTGCAAGGCTGAGGCAGGAGAAGCATAAATTCAAGCCCAAACTGGACTACTTAGTGACTTAGTGAGACCCTCTCTGGAGAAAAAAAAAAAAAAATGCACTTGAAATAAAATAGGTCACTGAACTGCCTGTCTGCAGTTCTTAGATTCGTTGCAATGATCATTTAAATACGTGTTTGGTAAGAAATGAAAAAGGGAGGAGAGCATGTAAGACCTCAGATGAGGAAATGTTGGCAATAATCCACTGCAGTGGTTTTCATCTCTTTCCAGGGTCGCTGGGGTATGTTTACGGCCTGCCCAGAGCCTCTGCAATCCCAGCTTCAGTGGCTGCAAAACTTGTGTAAAATCCTAATTAGGATGATTCTGAAAACAATGGTTCTCAGGGCCCTGCTCTGCCATTATTTACAGGGCTGGATGTGGGCCGGTGAGTTTTTATAAAATTCTATTGATATAATTTGCCATAACTTAGTATCATTATGTTATTTTAGCTTTTGGGTCTCCATGTATTTGTACTGCAATTAAAAAAAAGCATGTATCACAAGCAAGTATTTTGACATAAAATATTAGTTGGTCAAAATCTAATAATATAATATCTTTTAATGTAAGCCTTGCTGCCTAATGAAAACCAACTGAGACATTTATATACTAATGAGAAAAGAGATAAGTGAATCATTTTTAAAATGAAAGGAGGCATACACATATATGTATATATGTTCATAGGTACCATGCTGGTGACTGAATAATATCAGCCATCAAATCCTAACATAACCTCCAAAATAGGATGCAAGGTATATATAGATGTATTTGTTACATATGTATTTATACATTTAGGAATGTAAATACATAAAATATATAGAGTATATATTGTCAGTATGATATATATATATATATATATATATATGCATTATCATAGGAATAAGAACTTAGAAAAGAGAAATGCTATGTGTGTGTTTACCAAATGCAGAGACACAAGGAGAACAAGAATGATCTTTGAATACTATTAAGATCCACAGCTGTCTTAGCTTCAAGCTAGGAGGGATTGTGCAGTACAGTGCAGAGGGGCTTTGGAATCAGACTAAACAAAGTTCAAACACTGACGCTTCTCAGCTCTGGGACCTTGGGTAAATTTCCTGACCTCTCTGAATCTCAATGTCCTCATTTATAAAATAAGGATAATCATGTCAACTGCTCTGAAAAGCATAGAACCTAAGTCACATCTGGGAAAAGCAAACTAGAACTAGGAGGTGCTGAGCGCCCGTCCTTCCAGCATGAAGCTGGATTTGAAGCAGTGGTGGCTTGGGGCTGGAACATTAAGCAGGAGCATCTTCCGGGGATGAAGTGCGCTCATACCAGGTGGTAGGGACCAGCACGGAGCTCAGAAATTCACTTCTGCCCCATGCAGGAGTACACTGTAATGGAGTGGTTTTATGGTTTTTAAAGTATACCTCAATGAAACTGTTAAAAATGTAAACAGTCTGTGTGTAAGCACCTCAGTGCATGTGTGTGAGAACTACCAGCAACGATACCTGGGACACAACAGGACCAATTCCTAACAGGCACAACCCAGAGAAAAAAAAATCATCAAGAGAAAATTCATCTGCTTCTTCCACAGCATGAAGGGAAAGAAAGTGAGAGATTTGAAGGTGCCAAGAAGACCATTATTACCACAATGCCATGCCTTCCATTTTGATTCTATTACCAGGATTTGTGGCTAAAATATTCCTTGAAAAATAGGTACTGATTAACTTGGCCTTGGAGAAACATGAAGACACTGTCCCCTGGGATTAAGACATGCCATGGTACCCACCAGAGTAAAAAGAATACCCTTCCTAAGAATAAATCTATATGGGAATAACTTGTCATCTTGAGTTTTTTGTTTTGTTTTGTTTTAATCCTCTAGACTGAAAATAGTTTGATTAAACAGGCTGCGCTGGGATCATGTATCCTGTCTCAGTCTAGGAGAAAACAGCTGTCAGTCACATGGCAGTTCTCCTCCCACAGTCCCTGGTGGCCAACCTCAGCAAGCTGTCGCCAGGATAAGCGCTCCTCAGGGAACTGCCAGTGCGTCATGGCCTGCAGCCGAAAAGCAGCCATTCTGCTCCCTCAGTCTATTAGCCCTTTGACTTCCTTCCTTCTACAAAAATATAAATATAATGCTTAAGTGAATGATTACACTGTCCCCAAAGAAATTTCAATTAAATACTTGGAATCCTTAGGAATAGCACCTGAGGGGATTCCCAAACAGAGCTGCAATTCGTTATGTGTTATTAAGTCTGGCCTCGGATTGTAAATCTCCTGTTTTCTCTTTTAATGTTAGCTGGAGCTTTCAATGAACCATCTCCCACATGACTTGAACAGTTCTTTCCCAAACTCTAGGCAGGAACAGGATAATGGCGATGTTCGTGAACAACAGGCCCTCAGGTCCCATGTGAAAGGGTGACAGAAACCTGACTTGCTGCAGAGTTTGGGGTGGGATCCTTCCCCTCTCTTCGCAGAGTGAGGAGAGGGCATTAGAAAATGCTGGCTTATTGTCTCCTGTATTGCATCAACCCTGATAGTCCTGAGACATTTCTCATATGAAATCCAGTTACCGGGATTCAAATTCCATAAACAGAAGTACTTTGTCTAATTTACTTTTGTGTTTTCAGCTTGCAGAGTTATCGTGGGTGTACAGATTGAGATTCTCTCTTAAGTAAATGCAAGTGAACTGACAGAGGAAAACAAAGAATAAAGGGAAAGGGGAAAAAGGGAGAAAGATGAAAAGTTATTCTGACTTTCCTTTGTACCCCATTGGACTTCCCATTTCATCTTACCGCTGCAACTCTAGCACCTTACCATCAATTTTTAAAGCATTTGGTTCAGAAATTTTCAAAATATGGTGGGATTTTTTTTTTTTTTAGTCCAAAGTTCTATTTTAAAACAGAAATGAGAACACTGTGTTCTCAAATGAGTTCTTCCAGGTAACACATTGTTTGGCAAATTGGGTAAAAAGCACTTGACAAAGGTCAAGGTCTTTATGTCCTATGCTTGGCAAAATTTCATAAAGTATTTCTGGGAGCCACATTTCCCATTACATTACTTTGAGAGAATTTACTCAGGCACCAGATATTTGGTAAAACTCACATTATGCTTTCTTCTTACTGATTACTTATTTTTTCCATTTTGTGTTATTCAGTTGATTTAAATGATCGGAACTAATCAGATTATATTCAGGGATAAAAAGAAAAGTGTTCCTTCTCAAAAAAAAAAAAAAAAAAATCACACAGGTCAACAGGTTACCAAATAACATCCCCTGCTAGCTTGAGATTCTATGATTCATCCTATTTGATTTGTCCAAATATAGTTTTTAAAGAAAGCAAGAATATTAGGTCCATTCCAGCACTGGGGCCTATGCCAGTTCTTTAACATCATAGTAATAAAAGCTTATAATAATGCCTGTGGAAAAACCTTACTTCTACCAAAAGCAATAAATGTGTTAATATCTCTTGAAGCATCCATTTCCCCAGTAAAGAATCAATTTCAAATCATCAACAAATTAAAAACACCAATTAAATATAATTTAAATAAATGTATTCTGTCTAAAACCATTTTGTCTCCCTGTTATCTCTGCATACTTACAGTCCCCAAACTGAACACACTTGATAAATACATGGAGAGTGACAGAGGTAAGTGTAAACACAGTTCTGGCTGCCATGAGATCTCTGCCTAAAATTCCTGCTGACACTTGCTTTAAGATGAACACCAGTCCTGGGGGCAGTGGGCAGGTTAGGCAAACCGGGGACAGGTGATAAAGGATTCCATCTTTGTGTCCCTTTACAATGGTAACAGTACTGTAGCAGAAGATGCTGAAGAAGCTGTGATTTTTCTATTGGCCTTCAAAGGAAATTATCCAGCCATTCCTTCTGTCTCTCCACACCCCATCTCTGGGCTGGGGTACCTCGAGGACAGAGGAGACTTGGAACTGAATGATTTTAAAAGTTTAAAATGAGCAACCTTCTCCAGTCTTTCACCATCAAGTGCAGGTGGCAACAGGTGCTTCAGCCCTGCTCTCCGCTGGATCCAGGTGTTCCACAATGTGGCTTCCGGAAATCAAAGAGCAGGAAGACAGCTTAACAGCTGCTATCTAACTCTGGGGTGTGCCCTGTGCTCTGTGATGTCTTTTCTTGTCAGGGATATCAACAGTCAGATGGAGGTAAAAGAAATGAGACACTGAACTATAAGATCTGAATCCTTGCTGATTAGAAAGGGTGATGGTCACACAGTCACTTCACTGGCTTTCTTTATGACTTTTGTTGTCATTTTTGATATTATTCAAAGGGATATACTCTTGGTGGATCATCAAAAATGGCCTAGTTGGCAGAATATATATTTTCTCCCTTACAGAAGTTAACTTCATTCCAAGAACAGATAATTTCTAGTCACAGCTTTTGGTATAGTCAGCGAATCTCAGGCCCAAAAAGCAAATATATGTATATAAGCTTTTAAAATGACCAGCTCCAGATAGCTCAGTAGAATAGCCAGGGAGAGAGCTCAGTAGAATGACCACCTGCCTAGAAAATGTAAGGTCTTAAGTTCAATCCCTGGTACTGCAAAAAAAAAAAAAAAAAAAAATTTTCTTTTCCTGAAATATGAATATATTTTTGTTCCATCTCAAGACACTTGAAATTTCATCCTAGTTTGACATTTAGGTAAATAAATCAGAAAAAGTAAGCAAGCTTATTTACACAATTTTATTTACAATCAGGATGACCCAATTTGAGAAAATTTTAAAGATTTCTCCCAGTTATAAATTTAATATCCTTTATCACTATAGCTTTATTCCTTCATCTACTTATCTATTTTGTTAATTTGGTTTGAACTGAGGGCCTCACCCACACTCTGTAAGCACCCTACCACTGTGTTACACCTGCAGCCTTGACAGCGAGGTTGCTATGACACGAATATTGTTTGTGCCAGTGAAATTGAGGGCCTAATGTCTACTCACCTGAACTGCTGTATGCCGTATACTGTTTTCCCATCAGATATGCTAGAAGTGGGCCATCACAGCTTAGGGTTTTAAAGAAATAAGATCAGATTATAATTGTCATAGAATCATCAACCCAAGATTTTAGCTTTAAATCCTTTGTATTATTTTTAAAATTTATTTATTGATTTTTTTGTGTTTCTTTCTCTCTCTCTCTCTCTCTCTCTCTCTCTCTCTCTCTCTCTCTCTCTCTCTCTCTGTGTGTGTGTGTGTGTGTGTATGACACCCAAAGTCTCACTACATAGCTCTGACTCAGTGATCCTCCCGTTTCCTGCCTCCCAAATGCGGGGAGTACAGGCATGTGCCACCATGCCCAGACTCCTTTGCCCACTTGGTGTGCTCGAGAGTGGGGCCGGTGTGGTGACTTTCTTGTGTTTAGTACAGAATCTAGAAGTTCTCACTAAGTAGATTGGACTTGTAGTGATCCCCCTGTGTTCAGCCTCCTAGGAGATGGGATTACAGTCACATGCCACCACGCCCAGTCTCAATCCCTGTCTCAGTACACCCCAGGGGTGGAGCTGGCACCACACATCAGGGAATGAACCCCAGCTGCTGCGCTCTACCTAAATAGGTGTTATATACTCCAGTGAGCTGTAAATCTCAGTACATGCAGGTAGTTATCAATTCCATTTTGACTTCTGACATTTTTCTAGTGCCTAGGCATATTGCAGAAGAAAGTTATGCTCTCTTGATCAAAGGCAAAAGTATAGCTTTTTTTTTTTTTTTTTTTTTTGGTGGTACCAGGGATTGAACTCAAGACCTTATGCTTGCCAGGCAGGCACTTATTCCACTGAGCTATCTCCCCAGACTCAAGTATAGCTTTTTTTTTTTTTTTTTAAATATTTTTATTATAGAGGTGCTATCAGATAAAGCAAATCACCTGGATCACCTGGTATTAAAACTTAAAGTTAATCTGGGTCATCAAGAACAATAAAACAAAACAGTACTTTCAAATCTATGGGAGAAATATCAAGTTCTCAACAGCTGACGAATAGCAAAACTAAATCAGACCAGAAGTGGGAGGTGGTGCATGAAGGTTCGTGCAGAAGAAACACTGATTTTTTTTTGCCATAATTCTTCAAAAATAAGAAACTGGAGAAATGACCTGTTCTAGAGGTCAGGAAATATAGAAGGAGGTCCCAGAGCATCTTATAGAGCTAGAAGGTAGGAGGTTGCTCCGAGGCAGTTCCACATTATAACAACAAGATAAGAAGGAAGGCCACCAAGCTCCCAGTGAAGGGTGGATATAAGGAGCACAGGAGCCAATGGAAGGCGCTCCCAGGGGTCAAGCCAGAAACACCCAAGCACGGACAGAAGTAAAGTATTTTCTCAGGAGCCTAAAGGCAGAATACATCCTCACCTGTGTCGGCTGTCCCAGTGAAGGGGAACATAAGAGCACACTCTTTAAGTGTACTCTGCACACACCACCCTTTTCTTAGATGCACTATACCGCAGAAGATTATACAAGTAATCTCACCCTAAAGAAGTCTGCGAAACATTGCCTTACTCACGGGATTACTGCTATTATGAACTATACACCTCAGGTTGATGGAATGCAGTCCTGATATAATATAGTCATCCGTGGCTACTCCCTTGCTTTAAAACTGTTGAGTATAGTACTCAAAACATTTTAAGGCAAAATTTGTGTCCCAGTGCTCATTGTTTGTTTGGTACCCAACACACAAGCTGGAGCCGGCCTGAAGACAAACCATTGTTTTTAGCCAAAGCAATTTCTTTGGTGTTCTTTGCCTTGGTTCCTTACCCCACCTCCTAGAACTGAGGTAGCAACATAATGAAAATGTCACATTTTCCTTGTAGCATTCTTCCCTGAAACACTGTAACTCTAACTGGAAGAATAAGACTAGTGGCTTTTTTTTTTTTTTTTTTTTTTTTTTTTTTTTTTTTTTTTTTTTTTTTTTTTTTTTTTTTTTTTTTTTTTTTTTTTTTTTTTTTTTTTTTTTTTTTTTTTTTTTTTTTTTTTTTTTTTTTTTTTTTTTTTTTTTTTTTTTTT
>PVJA010001966.1:39645-71168 GCA_004027025.1 Myocastor coypus | reverse complement strand
AAAGCAAAACCAAGAAAACTGGAATAGAGCATGAACAGCAGTTGGCAACCTGGCATCAATACTGGTTCATCAGTTGTGACAAGGCACCCTATTATTGAGAGAGGCTAATAATACTAACAGGGTATAAGCTGAAGTGCTCTCTGAGATAATTTTCTACATCTAAAACTTTCCAATCTTTAAGCAAATTCTAAAATGAAAAGCTTATTTCAAAAATCACCCAGAGAAGGGGGGAGAGTTGTAGAAAGGAGAAAATTATCAGTACTTGGAAAATAAAGTAGAGAACCTAGTGAAATATAAATCTTGCATTTTTTTGAACCTGAGCTAAATTTATCTCAAATGTTACTTTGTCTCAGGCGTAGGAGCTGTGCTTAGGTTGAGAATAAGATTTCTGTCCATAATTTTGTATAGAGCAATTTGTAAAGCATAGATATAGATATAATTTATAAAAGTTTATCTTAATTCATTAAAAGAAAGTTTATGTTGTTATATTAGTTTCTTTCTGCATTAGGTCTTAAACTGAGTAACTATTTTGAAAATAACGTACAATGTAATAAGTATTCTCATTCTCTTATTATTTGGTTATAAAAATATGCTTTATTTTCATATAAAAATAAAAAAGAGTGAGTCAAGGTAACAAACAAACAAAAAACAGATCTACAACTTTACCAGTAAGACAGAGTTTGATATATGATTACTTCTTCCTGAAATCTGCAACAAAAGTTTTCTTCTAAACTTCTCAAATGTGTAGTACCTCATAAAAGTTTATGCCCTGCCTTCTCAGGAATCATTTAACACACTAATAGAAAGCACCTAACCTAACTCTTCACAGCAAAATCAAAGAACACACAGAAAAATTATATAAAATAAAAAAGAAGCAGGTAAATTTCTTCTTTGTCAAAATAGGCAATTTGGTTTCAAAATAAAATAAAATAAGCACATCTATCTATTGACTGACTTCCTCACTATATATCCTGCCATTTTGGAAGAATATAACAAATGAAAACAAAACAAATAAGTAAAATGAATTAAGATGTGTTATGCAGATGTACTAGTTCCACATGATGAATATCATCATGGAGTACTGAAAACACACACTAATAAAAATTTAAAATAGCAAAAAATAAAAGGAAGTACTACACAATTAACAATCAAAATATATAACTTTTATAGATCCCATAAACAAATAATGGCTGCAAAAATTATTTTGTGTAAAACAGCAAAGCAAAATAATGTGCTAATCACTCAAACCCACGATTGCTAGATAGCAAGCTAAATATAAAATGAGACAGAGTAAAGCTCTCCTTTTCTCATTTTAAACACAAAAGATAAAAGAAGGACAAGGAGCAAGCAGAGAAGCCACATCCTTAATCTAAACAATTTCTTAGTCAGCTGAGCAGGAGCTGCTCTTGGAGGACACACGGAACACCTCTTACCAAATCTAGATTTGTCTCAGATTGGGAAGAAATTCAGAGATAGAGGGAGGGGAAACAGAGAAGAGGGAAAGTGGATGGATAGAGGAATTAAAATGTGATATCTACATGTGGCAATTCCACATAAGGAACGTGAGCATAGTTAATACACATCATCATGGGTTCAAGAGGATAAAGTTAGAACCAACAGGAAAAAACTAAGACCAGGGAGAAGCCCTGAAGATACCTTGGACATGGCCTGGCCATGAGGATCCATTCCTCATCACCAGCAATACCTCCACTGTGCACGTGGAGAGCAAGGAAGGCAGAGATGAGTTGACTGTGGGAACCTCCATTTCTACTCAACTTCGTCTTGTCTTTGTAGAACCTTGGTAAAATGAGTAAGCAAACAAACCAAAAATTGCAAAAGGAATATTTTAGGGCATACATACTGATGCTATTTGTTAACAATATTATTAGCCCCTAATTTAATGTTCTGTCAATCTAATTCACACAGCTTAAACTATTGGTAGTGCAAATCCATGTTCTTCATGCAACAAACCATTTTGCTAGTGTTGTTTCTAGAGTTTGTATTCAATAATACTTTGTAAAAATATATTATTTTCCAGGGACCAAATGTGTGCTCTCTCCAAAGCGATTTCATAAGTCAAACCCTTAAAATGGCATGAACTACAATGGAAATAGGGCCTCTTAGCAGATGATTATGGTCAAGTAAGATCATGGCAGCAGAACCCTGGTCCACTAGAAAGAATGCTCTGATATGAAGAGGAGAGGACACCAGATCTCATTCTGCTACGTGAGAGGAGAGCACAAGGGTGACAACTTGGTGGTCAGGACAGAGTCTACACCTGCAGCCATGCATGTAGTTGACTCCTACCTTCCAGAACTGTAATAAAATAGATTTATGTGCGATGGATGAGTAGTCTACGTTACTCTCTTCAGGAAGCATGAGCCCCTTGATGCAAGCTTTAGTACCAAGAATTGGATATGGTCTTAATGAATGTATAAACATGCAAAAAAGATACTGAGATCCCTTTCTAAACCTGTATGTATGTATGTATGTATGTATTTATTTATTTGATACAGGGTCTCACTATGCAGATGAGACTTGCAGTGATCCTCCTAGCTCAGCCTCTCCAGTGCTGTGATTACAGTCGTGCCTCAGCACACCATACCCAGGATTTTGGAACTGGCTGGGCTTCAGTACTGGGAATTGAACTTGGGTCCTTGCACTTGCCGGGCAGGTGCTTAGACTGTTGAATTATCTCCCTAACCCAAACACTGGAATTTTGTAACAGACAGACTCCAGGATTGTTGAGAGGTACATACTAGAAATACAGGTGTTAGGAATCCTTTTGGTGAAGTTTCCTGTGGAAATATTGAAAATTAGAAGATGATCTCTGATACACCATGGCAAAGAACTCAAGAAAAGAGAAATGATTTTGCAGTTTGTGAAAGGAAAAACTTACAAGTGACAAAACTAGATGCTTAGCTAAGATTTATTTAGAAAGTACTGAAGGGGTGCACAAAGCTCTGGGTCCTCATATCTCTTTCAAGACCAGGCTACATCTCTGGTATTGGCGGGCCAGGAATATTTTGCCCAGTGCCTTGGATATTGGGCTGTCCTCAGAGAGGATAGAGCTATTCAGGAGCACAAAGCGTCAAGGCACTTAACCTGTGAGATGAACATTGTAACATAATTTACCTCGCTATGTTTTAAACTTGCTTCTCAACTATCATGTCTTCCTTCTTTCTGATTTCACCTTAACTGAAATTTTATCCAATGTGTGTCCGCTGTTGTATTGTAGAAGCATATTATGCATTGGATCTCACAGGGTGAAGCTGGAGAGAAATTCCATGGGATCATTTCTACCACAAATTTCAACCTATCTTATTTACATGAAGACAATTAGAATTTGGGGCATCAGAAAATGATGTTGAAATAAATTAAGGCTTGGGGACAGGTGATAGCTAATGAGTGCATTTTCTATGCAAGAAGCACATGGACTGGAGAGGCAACCCTAAATTGCTATGGGCTGAACTATGCCCCACCTCCATTCAAACATTGAAGTTTTAATATCCAAGTGACTGGTTGAAAAATGGCGAGGTTAAGATCAGAGGAAGTAATCAGCGAGGAACCTTAGCCTAATACAACTGTTGCTTTTATAAGAGGAGAAACATGTCAGAACTTTCTCTCTGCCATTTAAGCACACAGAGAAGGGAACACCTGTAAACCCAAACCATATTTTGAGAGCCACTAGAATATGACTACATTGTCACTTGAATGCTCAGCCTTCAAACAACCCTCTATCGTTTAACCCATCCTATGTATAGCACTGTGTGAAAACAGTCTGAAAGGACTAATACACAACCATCAACTCCGTGGGATTGTGGATTGGCCTTCTCCTTCTTAAGAGGTATGGAAGGACTCACCATCAAACCAGAACATAAAGTCACATGATCCATTTTGGCCAATGAAACGTCAACAAAGGTCACCTTCACTTTCAGTTCTAGGCTTTGATGAGAGCAAGTGTGATTCTCAGTATATTTTGTTTTACCTATGTCTGCAACATGTGGTGATCCAGACAGTGAATCCTTCATCACCCTGAATGTCCGAGTGAGGACAATAGGGTCCAAAGCGAAGCCACTTGGATGAGTGCATGAGAAACACACGCACATTACATTAAGTCAGAATGACCTTACATGGTTAAGGTTAGTTTAGCAACCTTGGTCTTACATGGGAAACAACAACGACAACAACAACAACAACAACAACAACGAATAAGGCGAGCAGGTAAACTTAGAAAAGTCTTTAGTCCTTGGGGGAAGATTGAAAAAGCAGAAACAAACAGGATTAATAAACCTTAATGGTCTGCTACAATCCACTGAAAATTACAGTGGGCATATGTTACAGATCTCATAGAGAGTCAACTACAATGTCGACATTTTAATAATATATTTGCCAAAAACTTTAGTAATTGAGTGAGAAATGATATTTTCTTCTCCCGTGTTTTAAGAGTTTTCCGACAGCTACTAAGATCCAAGATAACTCTGGAACAGTATTTGGTGTTGGCATGAATGCATCAGAATCTCAGTTATGCTCTGAAGGTCGTAGTCCAACTCTTCCGTCACACCACTCACTGTATTTGGTACAGGGCATTATGACTCAGTTTGGACTCATAGTGTTCCTGTTTTCAGCCTCCCCAGCACTGGGATTACAGGCCTGTGTCTCCACGCCCAGTCTAAGTGGCTGGCTCAGCATGTCCAGGTTCAGGGCTAGCACTGCATACAGTACCAACCAGGGATCAAGCCCTGGTCTCCGAATTTGCCTAAGCAGATGCTTAGTCCACTGATCTATCTCACTGGCATTTTTATCACTTTTTAAACAAACAAGCTTTAAAAAGATAGGTCTCAATCCACAGTGCTAGTATAGTGTCTCTGGGATGAAATGGTTTTTATCGTTCTGTGGGCAATAAAGAGGTGGCAAACAGGGTGGCATGGCGGGCTGGTGCTGAAGAGAAAAGGACCTTGCTGGACTGTGGGGCAACAGTTTCCAGTCAATTAGGTCAAAATAGTCAGGCTCCTCTCAGATGTACCTACCAAGCCTTTGAACTTGGGACCCCATTGAGCTACATGGAATGAAGTTTTAGTGGAATTTGTGTTAAAAGTGGATTTTTTTTTTCCAATTTGTATTAGATTTTAAGTCTTCATGAATTCCGATTTCAAGGCAGATATGGCTTTGGTGACAGTACAAAATGCCTGCATATCATGGCCTCAGTTTGGTGTCTATAAGACAGCTAAGATTACCAGTTTGGATAATATAACCTGCAGATGAGACAGCATATTTTCACATGATGATCATTACTAAAATAGTATGATGTGCCCTGCCATGCTAGCACAGCATTGTCAGGCCACAAAAAAATGTCAAAAACTTGACAAAGGGAAGTAAATAGAAGAAGACATGAGACAATAAGGGAAAGGAGAAAAGAGAGAGGAAAATGTATTACTTTACAAAAATTATCAGGATAGCAAGCCCATTGGCTGTCTGGTCAAGTAAAAAACGTCACTTCACTTTCAATTCTCACAGAAAGGGGCTGGACTTTGGCCAAGCATAGTTAATGGTTGATACTATTCTGTGTGCCTAGAAACACGCCATTTTATTTCAAAGGGTGAATGCTTTTATGTTATCAAGTATGTTTTAAGACAATTTAAGAATGTTCCATTACCTTTCAATGAAATCTATATGGCAACCATGTTGATGCTTTAAGTCACTTATCAAATGTGGGATTTTAAAACTTCCATAGTTGGTGATGGGGAGGGGAAGGGGATGGAAACGGAGAGGAAACCTCCCAAGATGTATTGTGTACATGTCTCAAATCCCCATGAAGAACGCAGTCATTATGCACTGGAAACATATACTAGTAAAAATAAGAAGAATATGGTTAAAATGATAGAGCCCGTGCCAGACTTCCTGGGCTAGAACCCAAATCTCCTATTTTCTAATGCTGTGAACTTCAACAAGCTACTTAACCTCTCCATCTCAGTTTTCCCATTGCCAAAATTGAGATATGGAAATATACTAGATTAGCAGGGTTCAGTGGAATAATAAATAAAGCAATTCATAGAAGCACTTAAATATCTGGCACATAGCAATAAATAGAAGATGCATCTATTAGTATTCTCTTACTTCGATATTTCTGAAGGCTATATATTTGTTACAAAGTACATACATTAATTCATAACATGATGCAGACCATGTAACCTATGCTACTGATTTAATGATTTCATTATAAATCTCTTAAAATTATTTTCAAGAGTACTGTTGCCTAATAGAGTCAAGCTGAATTAACCACGGGATTCATGAGCTTAGGACTACTTTGAAAAACACATCATACATTTTCTAAACCTTTCATTTCTGAAAGATCAACTTTCTTCTAGCCACACTATTGAGACACCTAACTCTTAAAGACATACTTTCCTTATCATTCTGATTGGTCCACTTCACCACGGCAGGTCAGGGCTGGAAATTGAAACATATACAACGATCAACCAGCGGAAAAAAAGCAGTCAGCCTCTTGTGTCCCATTGGAAGCACTCTGCACATCTGCAGTCTTTCCATTTGCTCATCCTCAGAACAAAGTGCCCTCTGTTACCCAGTCCAAGAAATACACTTCCTTTGCGATTATTTTTGAGTTGAAAAACACTAAGAGAAAAGTGGTTCTGTTCTCCAATTGTCTAGAGTATTTATTTCTGTAATATCAAGGAAAAATAAAAACAAGTTCTGCTTTAAATATGGCAGGTCTTGCTTCAAGAACTTTAAGCAAACATTATCTTATTTAGTAACATTATCATCCATGAAAGCCATGTAGTTCTTACATCAGGCATGTGGAAATTGAGGTTCAGTGGTGAAGGAAGACATGCTTGGGGTTTCATAGCTTGCAAGTGGGAAGCTAGAACTCAGAAGCAAGGAACACTTCCCTCTGCCTTTTTCTTTGATTTCTCTTAATTATATATTGGACATTCCGCATGTAGTAGGCCTACTTTTCTGAGGATAATACCTCCAATCTTCTTTTCCTTGCCTATGTGAATGCGCACTGGTCACTATCTTTCTTTTATCTTTGTAAATGACTAGAGGTTTGCTTTGGAAATAGCTTTATATGCATTACTGTTTTTCAGGATAAAATTCACATCAGCACTTTTTTCTTTGATAGAACTTTTCTTTAATGGGGCTGACCAGATAGCTTAGCAAGCTAAAGTGCCTGCTTAGGCAGAGTGCAGTGGCTTAAGCAGATACAGAGGCTGAGGTTTGATCCCTTGGCCTGCTGTGCTGGCTCCACCCCAGGGCATACAAAGACGTTGATTGAGACTGGAAGTGGTGCTGTGTGCCTGCAATCCCAGTGCTTGGGAGGCTGAAAATAGGAGAATCACTACAAATCTGATCTACATAGTGAGACCTTAAAGATCCTGTAGACTTCATACTAAATACATAAAAAAAAAAAAAAAGAAATATTCTTTAATGGAAACAAGTTCACATCAACACTCTTGGCTTAACTAAAATAAAACTATTCAAAACTCTTATTACAGACCAGACAAATAATATATAGATATAGATATATAGACATAAAGATATAGAGATATAGACACATAGATGTAGATTAGTAGGGATTCCTTAAAATGGTAGGTCTTCACTTTGGGAACCCTCACAAAAGCAAAAATTCCATTACTGAAGTAATTCCAATAGATTATGAGTAGGTGAAAACAACTGCCTGAGAGACTAAAACATACAATGCTTTTGAAAATTCTCTATTATCTCTTAATCAAACTCCTTTACCTGGTTGGCACATACACTTGCTCATAACTTGGGGAGTCAGTTTGCTTCCTCGATCTGAGACTGGACCATAATGCCAACTTCCAGTACCTTGTATTCCTGGCTTCTATGATAAGTGATTCTCTATAGAATACTGTTATTTCACTGTAGTATATAGGACATAAAATACACGTGATAACTCACTGAAGCAACAACTCTGAAAGACTATTCATAAGCACTCAGATGTTCAGCGCTTCCATTTTCATTGTTGAGCTAATTAGTTTTTTTGTGATTAGTGTTTATGAACTTAACCCAGTACAAGGCAATAAAATACTGCACAGGATATTCCTGAAGCGATCGGTCGTGTTCAGAATCCCGAGGAAGGACAGCATGGTGCTCATGAGGATGAAACGGGGGCAGAGCCAAGCGTCCAGTGCCAAGCAAAGCGAGCGCTCCTTCCCGGCCCCTCCCCAGCCGCACAGAAGCTCCCGGTTCAGCTGTCATGAAGCTGTTCTTAGGGGAACAAAGCCTGCTGCAGCTGAGGCGGGTGCAGCTCCCGACACAGAAGCCCTCGCCCTGATCCAACCGCAGTTCAGACGCATGTAAGGCAAAGGAAGCAATTTTGACAAAGAATAGCAGAAGCTGTCCATACAAATGTAGAACAAAAACATAAAAAGGCATAAAAGGTATTGATAATTAATTTAAAATCCTGTGAGGAAACGCAAGCTAAAGTGAGGGGGGAAATACAGCCTCAACAAAGACAAACTGAAGCACACAGGCCAAGAAAGCGAGCGCCCCACACTTTGGTCTGCAATTGCAACGCCCAAAGTTCTTCCCGTAATTACGGTACTGCTTAAATCTTAGATTCATAGAAAAGCTTGAGTGGATAGGGGATTATTTCATGCTGGGAATACAGAAATAAGTTTGAACAAATTGCCCATTTGTGATTATTTAAATAAAACATCATAATTGGAATATGTTGGTCGATAGAGGCAATTTTTTCCTTCTCTCTCTTTTGTAATAAGAATAATACTCTAAATGCTATCTTGATTTTTTTACTACATTTCTGTAAATACAGTATTTGATGCCAGGTGCCCCCTCAATTTTACATTGTGGCAGGTTCCATCAAAGGAGGAGTAAATGTACTGTGTGTTGTTTGCCACACAACTCAGGCTCTGACAAGCCATTCATTACGCCTGTTCTCTGCTTCAGGACCATCTTCTGCAATAATTATATACAGCTTGACTCAGTGGTGCTTAGACTTAATGGGTCTCACTTGAACTCACTTTATTTTGAGGCTGGGTCGCTTCTATAGAGACATTTGTCAATGCTGTTTTTACAAGTTCTTTCACAACATATTGTTGAAGTGGAAAATATCCTTTCGCTCCCAACAACAACAAAAAGACAAAAAAAAAAAATGGTTTAATTGCCTTAAGATGACAGAATTTCCTTCAGTGAAATTAAAGCTTCTCCAGGTGGGATGTGAAGGTTTAGGTTTCCTAGGAGGCCCTTTGATGGGCCCACTTAAGCGCTGAGAAAACTTCAAGGATGGTGGTCTTATTTCCATAGAAACTACTTACTAATCATTCAATCCTGAATGCATTGCATGTTCGCTGAACTTTTCAGTCTTTCTTACAAGGTTTTGAAAATATCTGTTTTATTCCAATTGGAATCTAATAATCAAATTATATTTTATAATACCTTTCAACAGATAATAAATACATGGTAGGACTTAAGTGCCTATTGAGAGTGAAAAGCTGAAACCTACATATGGAAGACAACCTGGGAAAAATGAAACAGAAATCCCTGCCTGCAACATGGAGGTAAAGGAGGGAAACAAACACAAGGATGCTGTGAAATGTCAGGAAGCTGCTCTGGGTGTCAGGTGCCACAGCAAATAAGAAGCCACAGAGATGATAGCAGTGTGGTAGAAACCTGCCCAACCTGATTCCTGGCTTCCCAAGCTTAGCACATTTAGTGCATACCTATAGGGAATGCCAAGCCATCTCAATCTGCTACCATCTTAGGACTGGGTCTGCATGCTGAATATCTAGGGAACAGAAGCCTTGGCTGTCCATGGGTGCTGATTCTTTTGTTTAAAATGCTTGTTAGAGAGGTCGCTTCCTGTCAGAGCAGCTCATCACCTCTCCGTATGGTGAAAGCTCTTTCCTACACGGAGCTGGAGGTGCAGCCAGGGCAGTGCTACTAACCAGGGAACACGGGCTTGTGCCCCAGTGTGTAAGAGGCTGCATGTGGAGATGGACACTCTGCACTGAACTATGCACACATTATAGTTTAACCCTGTGTCTACTGGTAAACACAGCACCTTAGCTAAGCCTTGGTGTCTTCAATGGGACAAGGATAGGGATTGGTTACTAATAATACCAAACTGAGAGCATTCCATGGACACAAGGCTGGCCACTTGTTAAGTACATCTGAATGAGGTTGGCAATTAAAGTCATGGTAGGACTTCAGATATCTGAAGACAAATCTCTGATGGCCTCTTCCCACAATCTTCTTTGACACCAAAAGATGACAGAGTTTAGAGAAGTGAAGTGACATGCTCAAGGTCACATGTCTAGTGAGTAAGAGAAACATAATAAGAACAGAGATTTCTTTTTAAAAACTCAGAGAGTTTCCTATGATGAAAATTTTCAAGAAAGTTTTTAGATATTTTTGTTGGGACAAGTGTGTAGCATTATTGTCTATAGTAAATGGTAGAGAATTCAAGGCAGATTTTGTATTTCAGAAAATCAGTTGGTCCCAATGCTTTATGAGGAATTTGGGATATAAAAAACTAAACAAAATTTTCTAAAGAAAAGCAGCTCATATAAACTGATAGTAATAATAATATAAACAACATGTGACTTTCTCCTTTAATATGTCTTCCATTTTACTTCCATATTAAAAATTGAAAGTTTGGGTGTGGGTCACACACTTCATGGCTGGATTAATTCACTAATTTTCTGACAAATTTTTCCCTGATTTCAGTTGTCACACAGCCATATTTTTCCACAGTGCTGCTAGAATTATCCATATAAAAAGTAAGTATGCCAGCTAGCTATTTAAAAATCGAATAAACCTTAACTATGTCAGGACTGAGCCCAAGCTTCTTGTCAAGTTATTCAAGATTCTTCTCACTGGACCAATGGCTGTCCACCTAGTCTTACTGCACACCAAGAGTGGTTGGAAAAAGTCAATAGACACTATACTGACATATGCTGATTGGTCACTAAACTGCAGTTACTACAACAACATGTGTTCTGCAAGATACTACCTCCATTTTCTAACAACTGTCATTTGGTTATTCATTCAACCAACATGTGCTAATATTGTTTTAGGCACTATGCATATGAAAATGAAAAAAATACATATATAACACATGGTATATACATATACCATACTATATTTATATGACATACATTTATTTTTTATTGTGAAGACAAGCAAAATAATGAGAAATAAATTATACATGTCATCAGATAATGATAAATATTGAAAAGGAAAAAGCAGAGAGAAGACAAAAAGGGCAGTTTGTTCTTTTAGGTGACAAGCAGAAATGTTATGGTTTAAAAGTACCTTCCCCAAATTCAAACATTGGAAATTTAATTACAACTGTCATATTTGAAGGTGCTTAGAAGTGGACCTTTGTAAGGTAAGTAGAATTATATGACATCATGAAAGTAGGCCCCTATCCTTGACAACAATAGTAGCTTTATAAGAAGAGGAAGAAAAACTCCAGCTTGTAGGCTGCTGTTTTTTTTTTTTTTTTTTTTTTTTTTTTTTTTTTTTTTTTTTTTTTTTTTTTTTTTTTTTTTTTTTTTTTTTTTTTTTTTTTTTTTTTTTTTTTGCCACAGAAGGCCTGTCCATCCAGTTATAATGCAGGAAGAAGGCCATCATGCAGGCTCCTCTATGTAGGGCTTCCAACTTCCAGAACTCAGAATAACAAATTTCTCTGCAAACTACCTACTCTCAGATATTCTTCTGTTGTACAACTACTTAGACTAAGACAAGTATGAGAATATTTAGTTAAGAGCTAAAGAAGGTAAAGACTGATCTGAGTATCTTTAGAATGAATATCTAACTAAGAGACGATAAAGTGGAGGACCACAGTCTGGTCTCAATGTAGTGGGAAGGCCAGCAGGATGCAAAGGACAGAGGATACAAAAGGAATTGAACAAGATGAAACACTTAAAGGCTCAAAGTCATGGAAGATCATTTATGAACAATTTGTTTTTTATCAAGACATGCTTTATGTTATGATAAAGACAGCTTCATTCTTTTATCTTGGATGACTACAAGAAGGAAAATCCATTGTTGCACTAATTCCAGTGACTGTCACTGGAGCCTTCCACCTTTATCCATGTGGACCCTGGTTGTCTTAGTTTAAACCACCACATTTTAAAAATACAATTCGATACATGAACATCATAATCATCATCTTGGTTTCCACTTCACTCATGGGCAATTCATTTTGCAGAAGTCAGGATGACCTTTAAAGCATTTAGAGCCCTGCACTCTCTCCGTTGCCGTTGTTGCTGCTATTCTTCTCCTGGCTCTTCTTGGTCTTTGCTGCCACCACGAACTGATGCTCTCTGCCCTGTGTTGCTCTGCTGTGGAGACAGCCAAGTATGGACTGAAACCTCCAGTAACTGTGAACTGAATGAATTTTTCCTTCCTTCCTTCAAAGAATAAATAAATAAGTAAATAAAATAAAAAATAAAGCCCTGCCATGCCTTTCTAGTTAACTTAAAATAGTTTAGTTCCTTGTATTGGTAGTACCTTACCCTATCACACTCTTTTTTCTCTAATGTCATTCTATGGCTTTATGACAGATTCTAGAATATTTTCTCATCTATGGGTCTTGACCCTCTTGTCTTTCTGGAAACCACCATATTTGCTGATGTGGTAAAGTGATAATACCTTATTTCCTTCTGAGAACAGTTTAAATGAGAGATCCTCCTGGAGCCATTTCTGATCAGCTATCTAAAGTACTTTACTCAGTGTTATCCCACAACAAACCAATCACTGGCTCATCCTTTCAGCTGATATTGACTGAGTGTGCATGTGTCAGATAGGCTCTTAAATGCTGTTCTTTCTTGCCTTTTGCATTCATGCAATTTGTGAATACATTTTCTATTCAATTCTGATATCCTCAATTGGACACCAAAACCCACAAGACTCCGATCCCTGTCTGTTCTGTTTACTACTATATCCATTCTGACATGTGGCAAGTCATCAAAAATATTTGTTCAATAAATGTTTACTGTTGTCAGAATTTGCTGGCTTTTCCTTTAAGCCTCCAGTACAGAATTTTGTCCATTAAAATTATATATCAGAGATAATTATAAATAGTTCTTCCCTCCAATAGCTGGTAGATTACTTGAGATAGAAATTATTTTTTCATTTCTATCATTTTGTGTCTTTGTAAAAGCTGGGCTTTATAGATTTTTGTTTCTGTTTTCACCCTCTGAATGCTTCTAGTATCGAAGATAGTTGAGTATAATTGGAGGATTTTCTGTAATACTTCAACTGAACAATAACTGAAGAGTTGAGTTTATTCTGTTTAAAAGAATGTTTATTGGGGCTGGGGAGATAGCTCAGTAGACTAAGTGCTTGCCTGGCAAGCACAAGGGCCTGAGTTCAATCCCCAGTTCCAGAAAAAAGAAATGTATACAAAATTACTAGAATCCTTTACTTCTTCTAGAAATTTAACACCAAAATAGATGTATTCTTCATACTTCAGACCCACTGATTTCTTGTTTTAATACAAAAATGCTAAACTACGGCCCCAAAAGCCTCAAGAATATGTCCCACTTCCTTCTCAAAAGCCATCTTGGACAATTTTCGTGATGCAATTACCCAGGTTTAGTCACACTGATCTTTAATCATGCACTACACAGAGCACATCTGATTTGAAGCCAGCACATGGGCCAATGCGTTGTGGCCATCACCACAATGGTCATGGCACAAGTTTGTCTTGTTCCTTTCATGATCTAATTTAAGTCATACCTTTTCAAAGAAGGTTTTGTTTTCTTTTGTTTCCAGAAAGCTCTGGGTAAAGTCTTTCCATTATTCCCTGCCAAAGTTACTCTTCCTATTCTCTTGTTCTATTTAATAAAAATGATAAAAAACCTTAACTTTAAGTTTATTTATTTATTTATTTATTTATAAATGCAACACCACTCTCCCTAGTATAAATACAAGCTCACTGCAACATCATTCTCAAAGGGAGCATAGCTACGATCTTCCGCGCTTAGGACAACGCCTGTTCTAGAGCATGCAGAGTAAATGTTTGTGGAATGAATGAATTAACACATACATAATTACACTGTGCCACGGACACTTATTACAAATCATTGACCAGTGTCTGGCTCTTGAAATGTGTGTCAGCCAAAGTCCACAAGGGATGATGAAGAGCTGTTTTGAATTCTAACCCACAAGTAATAAAAGCCTTCTTGCATGCGTTTCCATAAAAAAGAGGTGTTTTTCTAGGGTAAATGACTGCAAACTCTATCCTGGGTAGTCAGTTATTGTGTTTATAGAATTGACTTTTCTTTGCTGTGGGTCTCTAGGAAGCAGCACACCTCAGGGGTTATGGGAGATCTACAATGGATACTTGCCGAATTGACCTGAAATTAGAACAAAAACCTCTATGAGGACACTCACTACTGGAAAATTCAGTATCACTCAAACTATATTTAAACCATATTTACTTATTTAAAAGCATTATTTAAATAGATGAATAGGGCCTGGCGGGATGGCTCAGTGGTCTAAAGCACCTGCTTGGGAAAGCTCAGGCGGTTGGAGGGACCGCGGTTCGATCCCCGGTACCACATGCTGTGCCAGCCCTGCCCTTGGGGTGGGCTGAGCCGGCCATAAGAACGAGTGAATAAACAAACAAAGGTTGTGAAACAAGAAAAAAAATAAATAAAAATAAATTCTTAAAAAAAAAAATTAAATAGATGAATAAAAATTCTTGTTGGTTAATTTTCAATGATTTAGTGAAATATTCTGTTTAAAAATGTCAAGTGGTCATTAGCAATAAACCTCTGAGGATTTATCTGCCATAATATTCCTCCTTAAATATTGTCATTGCGTTGTTTCATTTTATTGGTATATATATATATATATATATATATATATATATATATATATATATTTTAAATCTTTCTGAAATCACTGAAAGTTTTTCACAGAAATTCATTCTCTGCTTAAAGTGATTAAAAAACGTGGAATAGAAATGAAAGTAAAATGCTCCACAGACTGAATGAAACAGCACTGTACCCAACTGCCAGGAGGACTGCTGGAGGAGAGCTCACACTTGGAGCAGAATGAAGAGCACAGTTTCTTAGAATTTTCCACTCTGGACCAATTGAAGCCCAATTTCCTCCATAGGCACACTTCTGTAGAGGCTCATAGGGAGCATAGGGTCCTACTGAGTTTACTGTGTATTCCTTACCACATAAATCCATCAGCTCCTCTCCCTTAGGTTTAGGGTTTCAGAATGTTGGACACTTACATGATTATCTTCAGGTAATATCAATATAACTGAAAGCACACACAGTTACATTTGCCTTTGGGCCTATTTCATATTTTTTTTTCTTTTGTGCTATGCCAATACAATATGTTGAGGCCCCAATAACTCCGTTTTTCTTTAAATGAATATTTAATTAATAGCTGTGTCCCTGTTTTTTCTTCTCACAGGAGGCTAAGATGGCAATAAAAACATTTGCAAACTTTCATGTTTGGAATCCAGAGTTTTGTAATCAAAACTCTCTAAAATTCTCTAAGCTTTCCTTAGAGAATCCCATGTCCTGAATTATTAGTTCAATTTACACAGACTAAAATATGTTGGACAAAATCATATAGCATCTCTTAAAAGCAAACTTAGTTGGCAATGAAGAAGCATATGTGATTTCTTAGAAGTACAAATTCTGAAATGGACCAGAATCATATTTCTCTGGCTGAAATAGTATTTGAAAATTTTGAATATTAAGAACAACATGGTTCTCCAAAAGTATATGCTACTTTGTTATTTAGAAATGTCATGGATGGCCCTGAGTGTGGTGGCTCATGACTGTAATCCTAGCACTTTGCAGACTAAGGCCCCAGCACATTGAGGGCTGAGGCAGGAAGATCACTACAAGTTTGAGGCCAGCCACGGCTACACAGTGAATTTATGGCTAGCCTGGACTGCAGAGTGATAGCCTATCTCAAAAGAAAACATAGTAGATATGACTACTATTAAAAGATACATTGGCCTCATAGAATGGGATAACGAGTGGAGTTTCGCCAATGAGCTTATCACTGTATTCAACCCTTCTTATAATTTATCTCCAATCTCCACAATGATTTCTCTGGATACACATCATCTTTGCCATGAGGAACAAAGGTGGATAAGTAACATGCTGAAGGACACAGTCCAATGCGGGCTGCAGCTAAAACGAATTTATAGTCCGATTTTTAAGACACTTTAGGTCAAAGTTTCTCCAACTTAGTTGTTGATCACAGTAGTCTGGTGGACT
Organism: Myocastor coypus; assembly: GCA_004027025.1. Lineage (NCBI taxonomy): Eukaryota > Metazoa > Chordata > Mammalia > Rodentia > Myocastoridae > Myocastor > Myocastor coypus. The sequence continues at coordinate 54,903 of PVJA010001966.1, read as the reverse complement.
TGTCTTGACACAGATCACTGCGTTCCAACTCCAGAATTTCAGTAGTGTCAGGCAGGACCTGATTGCCTCTGTTTCTCTCAGGGTCACAGGTGATATTCAGACTGTTTTTCCTGGACTACATTTGGAAAGCTATTGCCCCTCTACCATACTTTTTGCAAAAAAATAAGTCCTATAGTGAAGCCAACTGCATATTGATTTTTCTTCAGGAAATTTATATTTTTGGGTAACTTAATATATATCAACCCAATAATTATCAAAATATTTACAGATGCTTTTTCTGGAATTGTGGGCAATTCTGACATTCTTTAGTCTCTTGAATTTTTTCATTTTTAAAAAATTAGTACACATAGCCAGGCTTGGTGGCGCACACCTGTAATCCCAGCACTTTGGAGGCTGAGGCAGGAGGATGCATGGGAGTTCGAGACCAGCCTGGGCTACAAAAGTGAGCTGAAGATCAGCCTGAACTACACAACAAGACCCTGTCTCAAAAAGACAAAAAAAAAAAAAACTTAGTACACATACTTTTTACTTATAAATTTACTCATGTGTTTAAATATGTACATCTATTCATATATTTTAATGTATAATATATATTCACATAAAAAGTGCAATATAATACATATTTGTGTATGTATGAAGGTGTGAGCCTTGTAGAATTTATCATCAGCTTTTGTTCTCCCCCCACACTGCATACATATATAATTCACCATATACACATATTCTTAAATATAAAACAAGCAAAAACGCTAATGACCTATTCTTCCTTCTTTTTCTCTTTTCTATTGCCATTTTTGCACATGGCCTCCAGTTTCTGTCTCAGAAGAGAGGGTAGAGAAAGTGGATTTTATCTGTACATTTAAAAGGTTCTTCTAGAACCATCTCAATAAAGGTTAGAGGACTTTTAAAAGACCAGTCTCAGAAATTCATCCCAGCTCTGTATGTTGTACTAATGTAAAATGTCCTTCAGGATTTAAAGGAGACAAAGACCCAAGAGCAGGTAGTGAACTATGTTCAATGGGGTAAAGATGAAGAACGACTTGAACAAAATGCTTCTGCTAAAGTTTTGCATTTCTTAAATGATATCACATTACATAATGATAGCACATGATCATTTCTATTCTGTGAATTATAATCTGTAAAATAAATGCCACAGTATTTGTGAGACAGTGCATCTATCTCTATGGCCTTATGACCTAAGTCAAAGTGATCTGAGCTATTAACATGATTTCCCTATTTGCCTGGGTTTTAAAGACTATAGCTGTGAAGTCAGTGGCAGATGACCTACTAATGGTGTTTAATGGTTTTCTCAACAAATTGTGAAGTACCTTGAGTGACCCACTGGTTAAGTACATAAAAGGAAAATTCTGGTTTTAATCATTTAATTCTTGATTTTCCTCCCATTTTTCTTTTAAACAGCCATGTTTTATTCTCATCTTCAAGAAAGAATGGAAAGAGTCTAAAGGAGGAGGAGAGGAGATATTAAGATTTCTTGAGCAGCAGGTTAAGCATTTTATATGAGCCATCTCATTTGATCTTCTCAGGCCGGCAGAAACATGAAATATTATCTACATTTTGCAGCTGAAGAAAAGGCACAGGGAAGTTACCATGCTGAAGCCACCCAGGCAGGAAACTAGGCAGTAGGCTTATATGCAACCTATCAGAATGTACAGCCTAAGTGTTATCATGCCTCCCAGACAGGAAATGTAGAGGATCTTTTTTTTTTTTTTTTTTTTTTTTTTTTTTTTTTTTTTTTGCATAGTAACAGGCATTTAATTTAGCATCATAAACAGGCCAGTCAAAGGCAACATAAAAGCCAAAACATGAAAGCCTAAGATTCAAGAATACGGGAGAAATATGCAGACAAAGCCCAGGTCAGGAAAGCAGAGCCTTACAGAACTCATATACAAAGGTGCACAGCCAAGAGCAGGTGTGGCTAGCTGAGTGATCTGGTCTTTCTACTCTGAGATGATCTTTTCCTCATTTGCCTGAGCAAAATGCCTCATCATCAGCCTGGAAACAAAGGCCAATATATTGGCTGAGGAAGTCTGTGAAAGTTACAACCTATAAATTCCTGGCCAAAAAATAGTTTCTGCCTTGGAAGTTGGTGATAGATCTTGTAAGGCCCATGCCTACAGAATTAACATCAAAATTGCTTCTGGATGATCCTGTCGGCCTCTAGAGCGTAGATATCTTGGTTACCTTTCTCTCATTGCTGGAACAAAATAGCTGACACTCAAAATTAAGGAAGGAAAGGTTTATTTAGCTCATAGTTTGTGGAGGTTTAAGTCCATACTCAACTGGCTCTAAGACCGACTGATACATGGAAGAGGGTAGCCATTCATTTATTTTATTTATTTATTTTATTATTGTGGGTGGCTCAGCTTGCCCCAGGGGTGGGGCTGGTACAGCATATGGTGCCAGGGATCTAACCACAGTGCCTAAGCTTTCCCAAGCAGGCTCTTTAGAATGCTGAACCATCTTGCTGGCCCTGGGGTAGCCATTCATAGTGGCAGAAAACCAGCAAAAAACGAGAGCCACAAAAGGGAGGGGCAGTGCCTTTCCTTGTCTTCACCTTGCTTTTTAGTTACACAGGTCAAATAAATGAGTTTTTTCTCTTATGTTAGGTTAAGGTTCCTTCATTTTGTGGACGGGTGTCACAGCTAGAACTGTGGTATCCCACCCAGCAGAGAAAAGAGCATCATTTTTTATAAAGAAAAATCCTTTCAATCTACCTAATAATTTTCCAGTTCCTTCTTGTTTGCAAGTAATTTGAAAATGCCAACTGTAAGAAGCAATTTGAAAATGTCAAGTTTATGTTAGGTGCACTAGATACTCAGGAATATGTGCTTTTAATCTGAGGAAGCTCCCCAAGAGAGCAAGGCAGGCGACCAACATTACTTACCTGTTTCTTACATTTTCTTATTTTTTTTGTTTGTTGTATCAGGAATAAATCCCTCCACCACTAAAAGCAATGTCTAAAGATGAATGTCTCAACGATCTTTTTTTTTCAATTGTCCCTATATATCTAGACCCTGAATAATTTTCTTCTGTGTCCATGAATAGAAAATGGGCCAAGAAATTTGAAATGTTCTTCCAATCAGGATTCATTTCTATACTTAATAAACAGTCTATTGATGTCTTTAGTTAGTTAACTCTATTTCTGCTTGTAAGGTTTAACTCCAGGGTGTTACTTTTTGCTCCGTCTGGAGTTACTTCATTGTATTTTTAATACAAATTTCATTCTCTTTAGTGTATATGCCTATTTATTAAACACACATTTTACATAAACACACTATATGCCAGATGGCAAATACTGTCTAACTTTAGGTATGTAGTTCAGCCCAATCTGATATAGATAGAATGGAGACTGTTGTTCTTATTTGGTTTTGAGTTTTCTTCATAACTCAAAATGGAACTAAGAGGAGTACTCATGCTCTAAATTTTCTCTAAGAATCAAATTTGATCATACAAGTAAAGTTCTTTATCTATGGCCTGAATGTAAGAAGTCAAGACATTAGCTAGCAAGATACCAAAGATACATCAGACAGGGCTTTCACAAATTTTGGAAGAAAGAGGGGCCAAAGATTCATGGCATATTTTGTTTGAAAATGGTAGTGATCTTGCTTATTAAAATTGTTTTCATCATGGGTAGTAACTCATACATTCATTCCATATGTTTAATAGGCTCTAGGTTGGTTAACATATAAAGTGAAGCTGCCAGTGAAGGTATTTTTGTTTCCAAGATGGAAAGATTCAAATTCAATACATGTAGGAACCATGGAGCATAGCAGGTATCATTTTGTAGTGGAGAAAACCTAACACCCTAGCATGGTACCATCTTCCAAAGAGATGCATGTCATTAGGATGATCATTTGTTCAACTTCCCTGAATATGTTTTACCAATTGTAAAGTAAGAAGTATTAGAGTTATGCCTTGTTTTCTCCATTAGCATTAAACTTATATGATTCTAAACAATAGCCACAGTAAGTCAGAAAAGGCAAACAAATGAATACATCGCCTTTGGGATTTCCCTCTCTGGATTTTTTTTAGTCATGCAGGTAAATGTAAGAACATGCTAATGATCATGACAGCACTGTCTGGGGACTTAAAAATACATTTCAGACAACTTGTAAAGCGCCTTTATTTGTTAAGTGATATCACAAGCCAAAACAGAGTGGTATTATCTCCAGTTAACAGAAATGGTGAATGCCCTCTTTCCCTATTTCATACAAATATATTAGCTGAATCAAAGTTATAAGAAAATACCAGAATCAGGACACTGGATCTGCAAGCGTGGTCTCTTCTCCAGGCCCTGGTTTTCTATCTATCCTGAATACATCCGTGTGCCAGTGAAACTGATAGGATTATACCCATGTCAAAAAAATAGTTGGTCTTAACGTCCTTTCAATGATGGGTCCTTAGTGTAGTAAAGTCATCCTAAATCTGCTTACTATATTCAGATGAATGGATAGAAATCATTGTTTTTAGGGGAAAGATTTTAAATTTCCTCTAATCTGATCCCTTGCTTGACTAATCACCTTTGCAATATATAACTAATTATTCTGGTAGGAAAATAGCATTGTATATATTCTCTCATTAGGCTGTTTTCTTCTGGTTTAATAGAAGGCATCTCTAAACTGACAGTCTCAAAAAGGGAATTTTAAAATTGATCTTCTGAGCCAGCTTCCCATGTACTGACATCACCTATTGGTCTCCAGTCACAAGCAAGCTGAAAAACTGGAAACCTCAGGACGAACAAGCCATAAGCGCAAGTGGCTAGGAACCTAATTCTCTTCATGGGTCAGTGAGGCAGTGTCTGAGGGAAATATGAACTTTCTTGTAAGGGAAGAGGCTCCTAGACATCACTTGTGTGTGGCAACTCCCAGGTGCCATTGCAAAAGTAGTCAAAACTTGCTCTCATGGAGCACCATGCAAAACCTTAAAGTTAATTACTGGTCTGAATACTTGCATATATTCAGACCATATTTTTGCATTTGAATATATTTGCATATATTCAGACCAGGAATTATTGGATATTTACAAAAAGAAACCCATCTCATCACTGATTTGGTTAATAATATTGCTGTTCCATTTCTGTTGGGGGGGGGGGCGGAGATATTTGTACCAAAAATAAATAAACAAATTAATGAGAGAAAACAATTTTGTCTCTTCTTTACTTCTGTGACATCTGATCAGAGAATCTAAATCATTGTGGTCACCTAATGGTGCACGATACCATTTCTCACACATGGCACACATTGGAAAGCATTCTCCATCCTGAAATAGTTAATTTCATATTTTCCCAAGGTATTCTCCTCTGAGCCCCATTAGCAACAAATGATTGTCACTGCAACATGGCTTTACTGACACATTGGTGTTAAAAGGCAGTGACAGAGGTAACAGGAGTGAACTGAAGCCATTTATATATACTGTAGAACTACAGTGACAATCCAAGGGAACACGGCATCTGCATTCTGTGTTGCTGCAACCTGCTGAACTGTGGGTTTGCAATTTCAGAATTCAGCATGTCATGCCTGGCTCCGCTTTGGGGAGCTCCCACAGCTGCTACACTTGCTTCCCTGCCTTCGGAAGTCTGATGCTGAAGTTAATGTAGGAGGACATCCTTGTGCAGTGGTGGAGGCATGGCAGTACGCATGCTAGAACACCATATATTTTTATGCATTTATTTATTCAAGCTGTGTGGCCTTTTCCCCCACCCTACCCCCTTGCTACTTATCAACTCAAGGCTCAGACACTCATACCTGCACAAAGATCTCAGCAGGCAGGGAGGAAAAGCAAAAGCAAATGCACTTTAGCAACAGAACAGGAAATGGCCATTACCAGACAGTGCAATTTCACCTGTGGTTTTAGCTTCTGCTCCAAGTATATGCAATGAATGTGGCCTGATTGCCTTAATTCAGTGATATTGCCAATAATCACAATGGCAGGCATGGCCTAAGAGATTACCCTTGATGACAGAGTTGCTGAAATGGAGAGATGGAACATTTCTGTGAAGCACAACACATAGGAGGAATAATAGGAACATGCTCAGGATTCCATTTTCTGATAGAAGGGTAAATGGCAAAGGAGTTGAATTCTCTCAGCGATTAACTGCAGGTCTGATGAGTTGGTCTGTCTCTGGTCCCTTCTATCATTATTTTCCCAAGTCTATGGGAGGATAAAAGAAGAGCTAAGATATATAACCACCACAGGGACAGTTTAGTGCTGATTCGACTTTGTATGAAGAAAGTTTTAGAAAATGAAAAAGAATTAAATATAAAGAAAATCAATTGATTTTAAAGGCAGCACACCAAAGGCCATTCCTTGAACAGGAAGAATCATGAGCCTACTGAAAAGAGCCTTTCGACTTGTAGCGTCGACTGCTGAGAAGCAGCAGAGGCTCTCTGCCTTTGAGGACTAAGACCATTTTAAGCTAGGGAAGTCCATTGGCTCAGGGGACTTTCGGAAGGATGGAAGTCAAGAGTTAATGATGCTTCAAGTCACCAATGTGGCTTTCAAAAATAGGCTAGCACATAACCAAGGCATAAGTGCTAACTGATGGAGATGCCATGGACACTGGGATTTGGACCATGGAAGGTGGAGATCTTCATACCTGTGTGCGATATTGCGTGTGTGTGTGTGTGTGTATATGTGTGTGTGTGTGTGTGTGTGTGTGTACGTGATGTTCTCACAAAACCATAGTTACAGTAAAATACAATTTTGAAGAGCACTCTTACTTCTGGCTTATGCAAAATGACCCCCAGAAACCCAACAGAATTAACTACTGAGACTTACTTTTTCCAGGATTTTCTCCATTGCAATAACTTCATGCACTTTAAAAGTACAAAAACATCAATTGATGTTAACCAAGTCCACTTAGTGGGATACCTCCTCCTACAGACTTTACTAAAGTTAACTTAACAATATGCATGCAAAACATACATGTGGGAGGGTATACGGGTGGGGGTGTGCATACATTTACAGCTATGTGTGTTTATAGATGCACACATACATGTACATACAAATATGTACTTGTAATCGTATTTATCTGAAAATAGTATGCAAGGAGCTTCCGAAATTACTTTTAATGCATTGTTAGAATGAAATGGAGAAATATTGACTTTCATAAATGGAAACATTTCAGCATAAACAATCAAGCATGAAGCCAGGGCTGAATCCTAATCGCAAGGCTTTAATTTTGATAAACTCATTCAGCGACCTGAGGGTTTGCTGCACACGATGATTGAGAAGGCTGGGTTGGGAGCTGTGATAGCTAGAATTTCCTCAGATCAGTTTCCCTTCCCTTTACTCTTCATGAAAAAGGCAAGTGGACTTGAAAAACTTTCTTTTTGCACTGGGAAAATGAATAAATATTTGAAATGGTTTTAAAATTATGTTTTGGTTAAATAACTCTGAAAAATATTAAGTAGCAGTAACTTATATACATCAACTTTTGACATATTGTCTTTAATCCTAATCTTAATGTATGTTTAACTGGATTATAGATTCTTATCTTTTGTTAAAATACATATACTGAGTGGACCAATCTATTATGAAAGTAGGTATATATTATATAATCAAAAACAAGTTTCCTGTGGACCCAGAGTTATCTTGCATTCCATTGCTTGCCTTGAGACTACATTATAATTTCAATATTACCACAGTGCACTGTCTTGGTACTAAAACTGCACACTTCTACCCTAAAACGTTCACATATTTTTGATCAGGTTAGGGTTATAAACCAGAGATTGGAAAATTGCTCCATCTATGAATTTTTTTATAATTCATTCACCTATTCCTTCACGCAATAAATATTTATGTGGTATCTATGCTTCCAAGTATTATTCTGTCAGGTCTTAAGGCTATAACAGTGAGACAATGAGATAAAAAAGATTTCTACCCTTAAGAAGCTTACATTCATACATTATATAGGTGAATAAATAAGTAATTATGCAAATGCTAGATCATTAAGCATGAACATAATCAAAGAGAATAAAGATGGCAAGACAAGAGGGTTATGTAGAACCTTCATGTCTAATGGAAAGTAGGCAGACATAAATGATATTTGAGGAGAAGGAAGGAAAAGAGCTGGCCATGATAGCAAAGTGGATGGAAGGAGAGAGGAACAGAAGGCCTGCCAAGGGAACCTACCATTGCACCTTGAGCTAGCTTTGTTCCTCAGTGTCTCCTTCATCTAGCACAGGTGGGAGCCCTGGAAGGCTTCTCACTAGTGTTTGCATAAGGTAAAGTGTCCACTGTCAGATTCTTGGATCAGGTCTTCTGCATTCGGTATTTATTCTGTTCACTGAGGCTCTCTGCCCTTCTATGGATCTTCCTGGTGTTTAGGAGTTGGAAGGATTTTGTAGATGCTAAAATACTCACATGCAAGATGGGAGGTTATGATTGAATGTGACTGAATACAACCACATGCTTTCAAGAAATTTTAAATTCTTGTTCTCTCTTTTCTTGTTTTAGTTAATTTTCTCTCATTCCTGGGACAAATACCCAACACCAAAAATGAAGGAAGGAAAGGTTTATTTAGCTCACAGTTAATGGAGATTTCAGTCCATACTCGGCTGGCTCCAGGGCTGAGTGGCACACGGCAGAGAGCAGCAGTTCATTGTGGCAGAACAGCAATAATATGGTGGCAGTGGCAGCCAACCAATCAGGGCAGCAGAGCACTAGTGCAGTCTGTCTCTCTGTCTCTCTTTATATGACATTCAGGCTCTCCACCTCAACCTGTGTGCCTTAGGTTACACCCATAATCCCAGAAGTACTTAGGACACATAATCCCAGGGATTATGGATCAAGTCTCAAACTCTAGATCAGTACTGAAAACACATAATCCCAGTGACTCATGAGTCAAGTCTCAATCTATAGAAGTCTCCACCCATGACTGCATGAGGCTCTGGGGGGAAACTAGACATAAGCCATAATACCTTTAAAAAATATTTTGAAGAGAGTATAGTCTAATTAATATGACAATAAAAATGGTACACATTTAAGCTAGGCATGGTGGTCCACGCCTATAATCCCAGCATTTGGAAGGCTAAAGCAGGAGGATCAGTGCAGGTTCGAGACCAGCCTGAGCTACAAATGTCAGCTCAAGGCCAGCTGCAACTGCATAGTGAGACCCTGTCTAAAAAAAAAATAAAAGAAAGAAAGAAAAAAAAAACAAAGAAAAAGAAAAGAAAAGAAAGAAATGCTACACATTTAGAAGACCAAAATGAGACAGGTATTTCAAATCTGAGCAACAAATTTGACGATAAAATAGATAATATATCAATCACTGTTAATCTGTTATTCTTGTTTCGAAAATCTATAATGTATACATTGTTATATGATACTCTGTTTCCATCTTTGCTTTTGTTTTTGTTGCTCTTGTTTTTATTACTCAAAATAAAGTAAAATTATAAAAAATAAAATACATGCAGGTTCAATTTTAATTTTAGTATCATTTGAAAAAAGTTCACATTATGCCTATAATTAATACTCTAGTACTTCTCGAAGGAAACTTTAGTTTACTACATGAAATACTACTCCTGGACACAGAAACAAATTCATTTCATTTATACCTTGCTTTGCACTACACTTAAGCTCCATTCTGTGCTTATGTGAAAAATCTGCTAAAATAAAATTACAGCATCATATGTGGGCTACACATCCTTCTACTGCTTGTCAAAAGGTAAAATATAGAAAGCCAAATTAATAGAGAAAAATGGCCATGCTATCTAATTAGCTGTGAAATTCTTAGGGCAGGTTGATTAAAAATAAGTTAACAACCATATGGTGTCATCTTACCTATTTATTTTGTGGGCATTATAAAATAATAATGCAATTTCATGCTGCCCACCTTGTAGTTGAATTACAACTGTCATTAAATTACTGCTGATTGTGTAAAATGACTGAAGTCATTTGGTAAGCAGTTTGATAATATTTAAAAAGCCACGAAAGTGTTGATCCTCTTTGATCCATTAATCCTCTTTCTAGAAACTAACTCTAAATATATAGGGAGATGTTACCTGAATCTTGTTTTTTTATAGTTTTTACCCTTTACCCTTTTTAGGGTAGTTAAAAGAAAGACATTGAGAATATATAAGACTAGAGTGTATTATGAAACATACATGGTATAAGTACCGTTGGTAAAGATGTGGGTAGGTAAATAAGAGCTATAATGAATATCAAAAGAAAAGCTTTTGATTTGCTAGGAATGACTAATACATGAATGTATATGTTAACAATATATTAACAAATGATATATATATATTTATAAATTAAAATATTACTTTAACTTAAACTTATTTTTTAGGCAACCAAATTACTGAACAAGTTGATGAAATACTTGTAGATGGTGAGGTACACTTTTTTTAAAAAAGTCATGATCTCTATAAGATGATATCTCTCTCCACTCATGTAAAGATTCTTGGAATCCTAACTATATTAAATCACACGTTAAACATATTTTCTAATTTCTCCAAATTCAATATTTTAATTCTCTGTAATGCCCTATTTTAATTGGAATGTTGCTAAATCCGTTGACAGTCTTACCAACTATTTTAACAGCCTTTTAATTTGTCGTCTAGAAAATTATAACTCTTCATTAACTTTGGGAGACACTGCATTGCAGTTGTGATGTATCATCCCTCATTTTATTAACAATCTACTTAATGAAATTCAGGCTTTGAGCAGATGATGGTGATAATGTAAGCACTTGCCCTGGATTTTTTTTTTTTTTTTTTTTTTGGCTTTAACAAAATTAAGAATTTACTGATAAGCATAATAGAAGAACAAACAGTCGATTTCTTAGGAGTATGAGAATTAAAAACCTAGAGTTTTAAACATTATATATATATATATATATACATATATGTACGTATATATGTATATATATGTATATATATGTGTGTGTATACGTATATATATATTACATATTTATCTTTCACAATGCCCAGTCCCTTTCTAAGACCATTTACCATAGCAGGGTGACCCTGAGAAGCTGGGACAGTCGCTCAATATTTATAAACCCAGCCCACTTAAATCTAAGATGGGACATGACATAATTTTCCACTGAATCTTCGAGAACATAAAAATGATACTCAGTACAGGAAGTAGGTGGCTAGAAAGGACATCCTTTTGGGGGACATATGGAAGTTCTTTGCTCCAAATGGAATTCATTTACATTTACACACTTAGTGTATATATATTAGTGATATTCATTAGATGGAATGAAAGAGAGTTACATCTATGCCAGGATGTACCCAGTCCATTGAAGAGCTGCAGCTGGGTCTATATGGGAACAGAGAAGGATGAGTAGTCTAAGAGTGAATGTTAGGTCACTTATGCTTCTCTTGGATCATTTTAGAGGACACAACTGAAGTATTCAGAGGGTATGTGATACAGAGCAATAAGAAAACTTGGTGCCAAATTCTTAATAAGAGATACAGTGGATCCCAGTCAGCTGGTGTGCCAACAGTCTTTACTTGCCCAGGATTAATTCAGATTTCTCTCCAAAGGAGCTTTTGCATCATGAACTGAAATACACAGGTGCCCAGAGTGAAAAATGAGTAAGAGTTAAGAGTTAACAAGTAAGAGTCAAAGCTTCAAAAGGACAAGGCTGTCCCCTCACTTGACTCTTGCTGGCCAAGGTCTTGCCTGGCAGCACGCATGGTGGCTCGCCTCCCAGCACACTCCCCAAGAACACTGTAGTTTATACACCAACTGGGTAGTGCCACACACAACTAGAGGAGAGATGGTTACAAAGCGGATCTACAGAGGAAAAAGGCATTTTCTTATAACTTGTTTTTTTCTTCCTATTTCTTTTGTTCAGGTTTATGTAGCAAATGTTGTAACACACGGAGATTAATTTTCACATAAGACCTATTTTTCCCAAGAGAATCAAACATCATTTCATTTTTTTTTTTGTTCCTTTTTCATATCATGACACTGTCCTCCCTAGGGATGATTTGTTATATAGGTAGGAGCACCCCACAGACACATACAAAATGAGACAGAAAAATCCAGCAAGCTTGATTTTTATCTCTTAACTCTCTTTTGTCTGTTTTGGGGGCACTGGCATACTTTGGATCATGACATAAGAATTCCTTTTGAGATAAACTCTAAGCATCCCTTTATACATAGGACAAATGGAAAGGAGTGATGGACCAGGGTGTTATATGGGCTACAGGAGTCATTATTTATTAATCATTCAAATGGTAACTTTATATTTTAATAACATGACACATTTAATGTTATGATTTCTATGTATTTGCATGAACATAAATTTATAATTACTATTTCCATGTATTTAATATTTATGTGGGAGCCAGCGAGATGGCTTTGCGGTCTAAAGTGCCTGCTTAGGCAAGCTTAGGCAACCGCAAAGACTGAGGTTCAATCCCCAGCACCACATGTTGTGCCAGCCACAACCCTAGGGCAGGCTGAGCCATTCATAATTAAAATAATAATAATAATGATAATGTTTATGTGATTCATAAAACAAATGTAGTTAATATATGTATATTTGTATGCATATACACAAAAATATACATGCTTATGTAACACTATATCTTATATATACATGTGAATATAGTATAATGCTACAATTCCAAAGATTCTAGATTTTTTTAATTATGAAAACATTACTAAAATGTTAATATTTGAAGTAAAAGTAATAACATGATCTTTTCCTTAACTGAACTCCTGAGAAATATAACACCAGTCCCTACTGCACACAGTTTTAAAATGTTTACCAAAATTATTACAACAAATGGTAAAATGTTGAATATTATATGATGAGATTGTTTTATATATATATGTATATATGTAGCTGAAAAGATATTTATGATGTATTTATAAGTAGAATTTAAATATTCTTTCAAAATGAACTTCAGATTTTAGCTCTACAGCAAAATTCATTTTACTTGTCCTTTCATTTTACCATGAGTATGAGCACATGGTTAAAATAGCTGAATATTTATTTTAAGAACATAAGTGGCATGCATAAAAATGCATATAGAATAAAATTCTATATGAAGTGGGCTTTAAAAATAGGCTACAAAAACTAAAATTTAATTGAGAAAAGATTCAATGGAAAGTAGAATGCTACATCTGTAAGACATGATTGTTAAAGAATCATTTTTAGAAAAAATATTCAAGAAAAGGAAAGTATTTGTGACAACATGAACAAAGGGCACATCATATAAATGGTATGTATAATTCCAGGTTTGAAATGCAATCCACATATATGCAATACCTAAGAGGCTAGAAAAGAAATATCACAAAATGACAACAGCAATTGGTTTGGGGAAATAAAATAATAGGTTATTTTAATTTTTTTTCTTCATATACTTGTAATTTCAAATTTCTTATAATGAATATTAATGGCCTTTATAACTGCAAAAATTCAATGCAAATATTTTAAATGACTTTTCGCAGCCTAATCTGTCATGCCACCTACAACCTCACCCAGAGCCTATGCCCTGTTCTCCTCAGTGATACTGCGTTCCAAGCCACTTTCAAGGTCCAGCATCCTCCACCCTAGGCCAAATCCAATCACTAAGGAACACACTACCCTCTCGCTCCCTCCCCACAATGAGATAGCATTCTGAGTAGTCAACATTGTATGTTCAACATTTATTGTAATTATTAATAACATAATTAATTCAATTTAAAGATGCTAAATAAAATAAGGATAAACTGGGTGTAAACTAAGTCCTTCTCTGTGTGAGGTTCAATTAGGTCTCAGCTAAACAATTATTTACATTTAATATACAGTAATTTACTGTTATTATCATTTTTATTAATGTCATCAATTTCCCTGATTCACTTTCACACTTTCAAGGGGGAACAACAACACTAGTTTTCCAGCCTATAATTTGTATGTAACTACGAACCCCAGCACATCTCTCATATGATGTTAATTCTTTCTTATTTTAGTTGTTTCAGGTTGAATCCTAATCAAACGAAATTTGAAACTCTATTCTTTTCTACCCTACAAACACAAAACCCATTTGTGAATCACAGCGAATGCATGAAACAACAAAGTCATTAATACATTTATTACATTTACTCTGCCATAAAAATATTGTTTACACAAGTAAAAATGTTGCTTTCCCTCTCTTATGTTTTAATGAAAAAAAAATAAAACAACAGCCTGGTGATTGCATCAATACATAGTTGTACTTCATCTTCTAAGCAAGACGTTTTACAAATATTTTTTCAAGGCCGCTTTAGGCTTGAGTAAAGCAATATAGAGGGACCACCACGGGAGCACGAGCGGGACTGTAAGAAGTCATAATCTGACTATGGGAAGAAAATGTAAGCAAAAAAATTGCAAATAAAACTGCTTATATTCATGTAACTTGTTTGGCGACAGCCGTATAGCATAAGGAAAGCTGCTATAACTCATGACAGCGTCTTGTAATGAAACAGCTCTATGCAACCCTCTCAAACTGCTCAGCGCTCAAATCTCATCAGATGGCTGAGTAAGCGTTACACTTTGGGACAGTAAATCTGTTTCCAATATGGTCTACATTCACAGATATGTGCTTTAGTATTCATCCGAAGACACTTCCAGCTAAGTACTTATAAAGAAAAAGTAATCATATATTTAAATATTGGGATGCTATTTTCTCTGTCTATTTTAGTCATCTAGTTCACACGAGAGCAAAGCTAAATGGATCTCAGGAAGGCTTCACCACATTCGGCTGTGACTCTGAGCACAGGATCTCTGCTTCGACAGTCTCCTGAAAGCCTTGTCTGTTTTTGCCTTCCCTGCATTAGCTCGCATGTTTCCAAAGAGTTTTGACTACAGCTTCTTCATGCGTCTACCCTTGGCTTCCAAATGGCAGTAGGGACAACTCCAGCCTCAGGTGAATGAAGACTTTTTTTTTTTTTTGTATTTTTGAGACAGGGTCTCACTATGCAGTTGAGGCTGGCCTCGAGCTCACTTTTGTAGCCCAGGCTGGTCTCGAGCTCACACCAATCCTCCTGCCTCAGCCTCCCGAGCGCTGGGATTACAAGCGTGAGTCACCATGCCCGGCCAAGACTCTGTTGACTGAGTGATCACCGATGGCTTAGAACCACAAGCCTGGATCTGAGGCTCAGAATCGTTCCACGGCCCTATGGTTTGTATGGAGGCCAGGCTAATAGAACAGCAATGGAGTTTTAGAGCCAGTTACAGACAGTCTTTTTTTTTTTTTTTTTTTTTTTTTTTTTTTTTTTTTTTTTTTTTTTTTTTTTTTTTTTTTTTTTTTTTTT